>CP142456.1:40182500-40380000 GCA_038049695.1 Cinnamomum chago
TATCAAAGGAACAACCAAAATTATCAACGGAACAATCAGAACTTCCGAAATCCTTCGAGAAACAATCAAGGTTAGGACCAACCACCAAGGAACCAAGGACCCCCGGTGAATCAAACCAGAACTCTGATCACATGCAACCAGTTCCGAATTCAACAGTTCCGCCACAAAATCAGAACATGAATTCACAACCCAACTACGGGACCGTTCCCTTCAATTACAATAGAGACAACAATGGTAACCAAAATAACACAAATAATGCGAATAGAAGAAGATTCAGACCCAAAAGGGCAAACTACCCGTCCTTACCCCAACCTTGGAATGCCGTCTTCTGGTCCCTTCTAAACCAGAACGCTCTTCAACTCCCGCCGGAACGACCGCAGGCATGGTCAAAACACCTAGATAAAACAAAATTTTGTGCCTACCATAGGATGCCAGGGCATGACCTCACCCAATGCTACACGGTTAGAGACTTGATTTACGATCTCAATGACGAAGGTAGGATTGATTGGAGCAATATTAGGCCGATAAACACGACCGACCCGTGAAATACCTTCCTAATCGAAGCGCGACTACCAATCCAGCACAAAATGTTTCAAACGTGCAGATTTATACAAACCCCCTACCTCAACATGGGCCGTGAACCTCTGGACAAACCTCACAGACTCAATTGATAAACATAGCCATGATAGAACACCAATGTGTTCATGCCCCAGCCCAAGGAAGCATAAACCATAGCTAACCATGCCACGGCGAGTTCTGTGAGAACCCGACCCCTAATCTCTTGGATTAGTGTTATTTTATTTGTGGATTAGTTCTTTTAGTGGGATTAGTAGTTGTTGGGTTGATTTTGTGAGCTAGAATGATTTTTCTTCTAGTTTTGGGCTTTTGAGTGCTTTGGTAGCTTGTGGGGCCCTTTGGGGGTTTCCTTTTCGGCTTTGCTTTTACTTGTGAGATTTTCCCGATTGGTTTCGTATCGTGTTTTTAGCCCATTGCATTCATCTTGAGGAATCCTACAACTTTCATGTTGATCTCGTATCCATTTGAGAACCCAAAAACCGATTTCTTGGCCTTGAGGGCAAAACAGTCTTTTCACACCAAATCTGTACCCAAAACTCGATATTCCCAAAACCAGCGAAACATATACTTTTTGGAAACTAGATATTTCGACGATCATTTCTTCCTTCTTCGTCGAATCCATCCGAGGTCCCGAATTAGATGATTTCAGCCACCCAAGTTATTAAGTTGTGGGACCCCTTCTCACTTGCTATAAGAGAACCCACCTCCCTTCTTCCCCATCTTCATTTCCAGCACAAATCAGCAACTATTGAGCCTAGGGTTCCTTGTGCTCTCTTCTTCTTCTTGCTTTTTTCATCTCCAAGCCACACCAATAGTCCACCAAACTCGAAATGGAGACCGTCTTCTTCTTCCTCATCTTGCAAGCTTTCCATTGGTACCATTTGTGAAGAGAACCCTCCATCACAAGACTTCCCTTGAGCTTGTTCTTCTCATTTGAAGGTCATCCAAGTAAGTGATTCTTCCCATCTTCTAGAATTGTAATCTACTAGCCTTAGAGAAGCTCCACCTTGATTATTGAAAGGTTTCATTGTCATTTCATTGTTTAACCCATTTTAGGGTTGTTTTGGGGGTTTTTGTAGAGATTGTGGATCTTGAGCTTGAGAGGTGATTAGGAGCTTGATTTGCTTGATTAGAGTCAAAGGCAAGTGGTTGATTGGATCGTTTTGATTATTAACATGTTTTGGTGAAAATCTTGATTTCATTGATGGTTTTGGTAATTTTAATAGTTGTTTTTGATATGATAAATATTGATTATGAGATGTGCTTATTGATGAGTTATTCTTTCTTGTTAAGCTCTTGAAAGTGCATGCATCCTATTGTCAAAATTTCAAATGGTTTCACATGAATGAGTTTTCTCCACTTTGAGTTTTATTGTGGATGGAATAGATGGGAAGGATGGAAATGGAGGAACTTGGAATGAGGAGCCCTTTAGCTCATTTTAATGTCTTGGAAACATGTGTTTAAGCCCCCTTGTTTATAGTTTTATGTGATTGATTATATGTTGGAAGGAAAGGAAAGAAAAAGAGAAAAATCAGAAGTCCCGGACTTGCACTGCGCCCAGGTCCGATCGATCGGACGTTGAGTCCGGTGAATTTTGAGATTTTTAATTTTCCTTGGTTTTAGGTGGGACCCTTACCCTTTTTGGACTGTTTGGCCTATGAGTGAGGATGTCTTGAGCCGACACTCCTCACGGTGGGTTCGGTGACATCGAGGTTAATCCATTTCAATCTTGAACGGGATGGAACGACGCGATATCTTCTTTATATCTAAACACAAGTCTATTTCCTTGGTTATCGCTAATTCTATTCCTTTCGAGGGCTGAGTAGGTTGCTCGATGTTTCCGGATTAATGTCATGCCTAGGATGGACCGTTTATAATCTTGATTCTTGCTATTGTAACATCTAGTACTACCCATAAGCTCATGTTAAGATTTTAAAATAGTAAAAGTGCATAAGGAGCCCGGAATGTCTTCTAACTCAAGGAGTACCAAGTAATTGTCATAATCGACATACGGGACCCCTATTCACTTAAATAGATCTTGAAACCGATATGTTTACCCAAAATTGTTATAGTTCATTGTTTCACCTCTTTTCCCGAGACTTGCATTACATGACTTGTTTTCCCGAAAGCATTGGAGTTACTCTAGTAACAGTTACTTGTCCCGAAGTGCATTGCACCACATGATATGTCAGTGTGCCCTTGAGCACCCCCGTCTTGCCCGTTTGATTATGTATTTATACTTGATTTACTTGCATTGTCTCGATTGGATTTGACCTATGAGTCGGCACCACTAAGCTTGGATAACCTTGTTGGTCTGATCCACCGACTTGGAGATCCCCCTCTTGTCCCGCCAGCTGCAGCTTGGATCCCGCTACCCGGTTATTACCGTGGTCCCGTCCCGATACCCGGTTATTACCGTGGTCTTGTCCCGATACCGCAGATTGCTACTGTGGTCCCCGATGCCCGGCTCGCTACCGTGGTCCCGTATAGTATATGTATATGCATTCATGAGATCCCCTGTTTCTCCTCACCTCGAGTGACCGAGATCAGGGCCTAGTATATGTATATGTATTGATATGAGATCCCCTGTTTCTCCTCACCTCGAGTGACTGAGATCAGGGCCTAGTTATTGCTCTATCGCTTTAGTGATAGAGGACTTAGCTTCTTGTGGTTGCCATCTTGCCAGTTCCCGATTCCTTGGACACCCGACATGTTTTATATTGCTTACTTGCTTTCCGATAAATGATTCATTTTCTTTATGAAAGTTGTTATTTAAACAAGTGTTAATATTCTCCAATGTAAATTCAGTATTATTATATTGTCTTCTGTTCTTTGTACCCGCACATGTTTTAAATGAATGCCGGTTGGGCGAATACCCATGCTTTTACATATGTTTCAAACGATCGATTGTTTTACTAGGTTTATGTGATTACACATGTTTTAAATGAACACCCGAATTGTCAAATACCCATGCTTTGAAATATGTTTCAAATGACACTTGTTTTGCCAGATCACTATGTTTATACCGGTTTCAAATGAATACCCGATTTGTTAAATATCCCTGTTTTGAAATATGTTCTAAATGACGCGTGTTTTGTCAGGTTCTATGTTTATACCTGTTTCAAATGATTACCCGAGTTATTTAACATCCATGCTTAAGAATATGTTTTAAATGACACGCGTTTTGCCAGATCCCTATGTTATACCTGTTTTAAAGGAATGCCCGATCTGTTGAAGATCCATGCTTTGAAATATGTTTAAATGAACGTGGTTTTGCCAAACTTCCATATTCATACTTGTTTTCCACGAAGACCCGATTGTCAAATATCTACGCTTTTATAGATGATGTAAATGAACACATGCTTTATTAGATCTTCCTGTTTTAACCATGTTTGAAAAGAATACATGTTTTATCCGAGATTCCTGAGTTTTCACCCGTTTAATTATATGCAGCATTTTGAGCAAATAGCATGATTTATCATTTGTATTATTATTCGCTATATTGTGTTCTTTTCATCCACCTGCCAGACCGTCGTGTCTGACCCACTACTTTTGGTACTCAGGTTCAGATTTATTCGCCCCGAGTTGAGTGTTTTGTTGGCTTTGGAGCCATGCCTTGCAGGTTGTTTTGTCGGCTATGTCATGTAGACATTGAGTCTGACATCGGAGCTACGTCACATTTGGGTAGTAGTTTATAGCTTATTGTTGTATGGCTTTTGTTAGCCCTTTTCCTTGGGATTCTTAATTAATGTACATTGATAATTGTAACTTGAACATATTTGGGAATGTAATATCCTGTTACTGTCAGCTCTGTAAATTATTGTGATGATTACTCCAGTCTGATATGATTCTTGATATAATAGCTATGGGCTAAAGGTTGAGTGCGACGCGGAATCCGATGGCCACGGACTTCGGGTCGCAACGCCACAAATGCTTCCGCAAAATATTCAGAATGTGTTGTCTTCACACACGCGGATCTTGGGAGAAGTAAAATACATTTATGCTTAATCCCCTCTCCCGCCCCCGAGGTTTCGGTTCGGGGGCGTGACAAGTTCTTTGAGGAAGAAGACTATTGGAAATTCGTAGCGCCATGGGATGGGAAAACCAAATTCAAAATCTTCAATTCTGGAATGGGCGAGATCGTTGATTCTCCTAACCTTTACAAAGTGAATTTCGATGATCCAAATGACCAAAAACCACCGATCCTTATGAATTCCCAACTGGATCCTCCCCTGGGTACAAATGCTTCTCAAGCCCACCTCCGATCTTGACGGATCCGTCCTCCCCGGTTACCTCCTCACCAGGTTACCCAAGATCTAGGCTCATAGAACCCCAATGGTCAGGTTGAGGAGACAGTTGATGACAGAGCTTATACTTCAGTAGAAACTAGGATCGAGTATGATCTCTTAGGGCACCTCACAAAGATTCCAGCTAAGGTCTCTGTCCTTGACTTGATCAAAACCACACCCAAGAATCAACAACAATTACTTGAGGCTATTACACATTTGCAAGTCCCTGTTAGCATAACTCCCGAAGAGTTGAGAACTACCATCACAACTTTAGCCCCGGGAACTCCTTTCCCTGCCATCACATTTACTGAAAAAGAGTTGAAAGAAATACCACCTGGGGCGAGGACGTCTCCCTTACATTTAACGATCAAGATAGCAGGGAAGGAAATATCAGGAGCACTAAAAGACACCGGCGCATCATTGAACATATGCCCATTGAAAACATACAAAGCATTAGGGCTCACGACAAAAGACCTGACTCCAGCACCCATGGTGGTGACCGGTTACGATGGAAATAAGAAAGCGGTATGTGGAAAAGTTATGTTATTAGTGCAAGCAGGTCCGATCTCGATGCCAGAAGAGTTTTATATCATGGATATCCCCGCCACTTTCAACTTGAACTTAGGACGCCGATGGTTGAATCATATGAACGTCGTCATGTCAAGTAGGCATCAATGTGTTAAATTCCCTTATTTAGGCAAGATCGTGAAAATGATTGGGGATCCACCTGTGATTGAACCAGCAGAACTTCAAATACTCCCGACCTTGCAGCCTGCTCCTATGATGCCAGAGGTCAAGATTCACAGATACAGAGTTGACCCTTTCATCTCCTTAATGGATATGGACCCCATGCAAAATATATTTCCTGAATTATCCCCTCTGCAAAGTCCAACAACGGACAACAAGAGTCAAGCTCGAGGATGGACTCTGATGAGGAAGATGGGATATCAACCCGGATTTGGACTTGAAAAGGATGGAGAAGGTATTATTGACCCTAACATACCAGACCTTAGAGTGAAAGCAGAAGGATTAGGGCACGATACACACAATGATCTGAGAAATAAAACAGAGGACTGGACTTTAGATGAACACTTCGTGAGACACGATAAAATTCTAGATCCCGACACGTCACAGACTACGGATGGACACTACAATTTGGACTCAAACGATAAAGGTAAGGCCGTTTTAGTAAAAGATTGGGAAGACTCCACGTCATTCGAAAGCAAGATCTACGAGAAAATCTTTGGCACTTGGAGAGAACTCCATTCACCAAAAGAAGTGGACAATGCAGAACACACTATTGATACGAGGTCCCAGTTCCTATCATGCAACATGTTGACTGTGAGTAAAGCAACTCATTTATCCAAAAAAAAAAAAACGCCGATTGCCGAACTCTGAGAAAGCCGTGAGACATGGGAAATTGAAGACCCTACTCGAGAAGAAGCGGTGTACTGGCCCATTCCCTGGCGCCATTGGCGAGAAAACCCCTCTCAAAGAAAATTTGGGAAGCGGATGACGGAAATGATCAAGAAGTGGTATACCGCCCCACCGCCTGGCCACGTCAGCGGGGAGGATCCTCCTCGGTAGATAGCCCATTTTCAACCCCACCTGTACCATATCATTCCAAAAATAAAATAAAAAATTAGAAAACCCCAAAAACCCAAAAAAATTAGAAAATATAAAACCCAAAAAATTAGGAACCGTAGGAGTAGAAAACTTTAGTCATCATCAAAATATGGGCGATCCGAGGCGATGGAAGTTATCCCCGGTAGAGCAGTCCCAACTAGGGGAGATTATGATCAACATTGATAAGTTAGGCTGTGAATCTCTGCCTGTCATTCCAGAACCCGAGCCCTCGGCGCAACATGCGAACATCGATGATGGAATGGGTGTTTATGAATTAGTGAACGTCGAAGAAGGAGATGACAAAGTTTCTGAGGAATTTAGGGCAATAGTCAAGAAGTTTAATGAAGAGACACAAGCAGCTGCTGTTAGACCCCGACCCAGACCAATTCGATTAGTTGCGATTAGTGTGTGTTTAGTCCTAAGTGGGTTTAGTTGTCGTTGGGTTAGAAGTAATTAGTTTTAGTCTTGGACATAACTTTGAGAATTTTGAGAACGTTTAGTATTAGTCAGACACACTCAGGAAAGCCTGAGTTCACGTGTAAGCTTGGGAAGATCGTATCGGTTTCCGTGTGATTGTGATTTTGATTTCATTTGAATGATTTTTCGATGTGTTACAACTTTCGTCTTAAGCCCATTCGTGTTTGAAGCCCAAAAACCCAAGTTTTGGCCCAAAAAGGGTAAAATTGTCTTTTATGCACAAATCTGGACACAATTTTTGAGATCTCAAAACCATGTCAAAAATATACTTTTTGGAAACTAGATATTTCGAGGATCATTTTATCCTTCTTCGCTGAAGTCATTCGAGGCCCACAAGGTCATGTTTGGGTCACTCCAAGGTTCAAGTCATTTGGGGCCCGTTGTCATCACTTAAACCCCAATCCTCATCTCTTTCATTCACTTTCCCCAAATTCCTGCAACTCTCTTAACCTAGGGTGAGAAACCCTTTTTCTCTTCCACTTCATTCCTCTTGCATGCTCTAGCTATAGATCTCCAAAGAAGATTCCAAGGCCATCATCTTATTTCCTTCATCTTAAGCTTCCTATTGATGTCTTCTTCTTGAAAGCTAAAGTTGGGAAAGCTCTCCGTTTTTTTTCATTCCTTTTGTTTGGGCATTTCTAGGTAAGAGCTTCAACCCATGTTTTTCATGAAGTCCTTTTAGTTCTTAAAGATCATGTTTTCCATGTTTACAAACCCTTTTGTTAAAATGGGTTCTTTGTTTTCATTTGTGTGGAGTTTGAGTGGATTTTCCTTGGGATTCTTGTAGTGTGGGAATAGCTTGAGTGAAGTGCTTGAAGAGGAGTGTTTAGCATTGGTCAAGGCAAGTAATCTCTATAGGAAATGATGCATGTGTATTTTGATTACATTGTTATTTTAGGAATTGTGTATATGAATTTGTTATAAATTTCATTATCTTGATTTTTATTGGATTGAATGTTTGAAATTGTGAAAATGAACCCTTGGTGAGCATGAAGGCTCAAGGGATTTTATGTGGCTTGAGGATGAGAAAAAGGAGAGAATTGTATTGAAAGTTGTACAAGAAGAAAGGCATTTTCTGCACTCAGCGAGCACAGGCAGAAGCTTGTCCGCTCGAGCGACCAAGCCTCTGTTTGGTCCGAGAGATAGAGAGTTGTCCGTTCGAGCGACCTTATGTCCGCTCGAGCGAGCTGTCTCGCCCGAGCGAAGTGTCAACGCCTTACAAAGTCCGCTCGAGCGAGCTGTCTTGCTCGAGCGAAGTGTCAACGCCTTACAAAGTCCGCTCGAGCGAACCTGGCAGATTCAGGAAGAATAATTATTTTCATTTGTGTATTTTCTTGAAGGTTGAAAAACTAGACTATGTTAAGGGTTTTGACTTGACATTGTGTAAATGGAACTCCGAAATGTAACCCCACTTCGGGGACACCAATTCTTGCATATTCCGACATTTGGGGTCCCAATTACACGAAGGTCACTTAGTAGCCTTAACGCATGCTTGTCAGATTTCGTATCTTGAATTTCCGTTTTGGTACGATACGTACCATCTTGTACTCGTTTTGGATTTCAAGTATAAGCTGGGTTTGAAGATTTATTTCAAGAAAAAGGGGATCACTTCGTAAGCGTGTTACGCATATTAATTATGCCTTTTGCTAGTCGTGTTCGTTGTGTTTTGATAAGTGATTTCCCCCTTTTTTTTATCTCGGCATGTTTTGATAGTGTTTGCATGTTTTGTGTGTCGCGACCCAGGACCGAGAGATCTGGGATCGGGCCTAATATTGATGTTAGGATGATCCACAACTGCTTAATAATACCATATGATTTATTTAATTTCCCACAGGTGTCCGCGGTGAAGATATCATAACCATAATTGAATATTTCTGTTAAATGCGGAAGCATGTAGCAAATCAAATAGTCAAACCATCCTTGGTCATAAAAACAATAACACCAGACTAAAATACTGTATCAGAATGAGCAATGATTTATAGCATGTTTCCCAATGGTTGTTAAAGTTAGACAAAATATCATTTAATTACATTCCCAAAAATAGAGTGTCACGCCCCCCTTACCGAAACCTCGGGGGCGGGAGATGGGATGAAGGCATATATATATTTTTCTCCCAAGATCCGCGTGTGTGAAGACAACACATTCTGAATATTTTGCGGAAGCATTTGTGGCGTTGCGACCCGAAGTCCGTGGCCATCGGATTCCGCGTCGCACTCAACCTCTAGCCCATAGCTATTATATCAAGAATCATATCAGACTGGAGTAACCATCACAATAAATTACAGAGCTGACGGTAACCGGATATTACATTCCCAAATATGTTCAAGTCACAATTATCAATGTACATTAATTAAGAATCCCAAGAAAAAGGCTAACAAAAGCCATACAACAAGAAGCTATAAACCACTACCCAAATGTGACATAGCTCCGATGTCAAGCTCAATGTCTACATGACATAGCCGACAAAACAACCTGCAAGGCATGGCTCCACAGCCAACAAAACACTCAACTCGGGACGAAGAAATCTGAACCTGAATACCAAAAGTAGTGGGTCAGACACGACGGTCTGGCAGGTGGATGAAAAGAACACAATATAGCGAATAATAATACAAATGATAAATCATGCTATTTGCTCAACATGCTGCATATAATTAAACGGGTGAAAACTCAGGAATCTCGGATAAAACATGTATTCTTTTCAAACATGGTTAAGACAGGAAGATCTAATAAAGCATATGTTCATCTACATCATCTATAAAAGCATAGATATTTGACAATCGGGTGTTCGTGGAAAACATGTATGAATATGGAAGTTTGGCAAAACCACGTTCATTTAAACATATTTCAAAGCATGGATCTTCAACAGATCGGGCATTCCTTTAAAACAGGTATAAACATAGGGATCTGGCAAAACGCGTGTTATTTAAACATATTCTTAAGCATGGATGTTAAATAGCTCGGGTAATCATTTGAAACAAGTATAAACATAGAAACCTGACAAAACACGCGTCATTTAGAACATATTTCAAAACAGGGATATTTAACAAATCGGGTATTCATTTGAAACCGGTATAAACATAGTGATCTGGCAGAACAAGTGTCATTTAAAACAAAGTACGAATGTTTAGCAATTCGGGTATTCACTTAAAACATGTATAAACATCGGGATCTAACAAAACGAGTGTCATTTAAAACACATTCCAAAGCATGGACATTTAATAACTCGGGTATTCATTTTAAAACATGTGAAATCATATAACTCTAGCAAAACCATCGATCGTTAGAACCATATGTAAAAGCATGGTTATTCACCCAACCGGCATTCATTTAAAACATGTGCGGGTACAAAGAATAGAAGACAATATAACAATAACTGAATTTACATTGGAGAATATTAACACTTGTTTAAATAACAACTTTCATAAAAGCAATGAATCATTTATCTGAAAACAAGTAAGCAATATAAAACATGTCGGGTGTCCAAGGAATCGGGAACTGGCAAGATGGCAACCACACGAAGCTAAGTCCTCTATCACTAAAGCGATAGAGCAATAACTAGGCCCTGATCTCAGTCACTCGAGGTGAGGAGAAACAGGGGATCTCATATCAATACATATACATATACTAGGCCCTGATCTCAGTCACTCGAGGTGAAGAGAAACAGGGGATCTCATGAATGCATATACATATACTATACGGGACCACGGTAGCGAGCCGGGCATCGGGGACCACAGTAGCAATCTGCGGTATCAGGACAAGACCACGGTAATAACCGGGTATCGGGACGGGACCACGGTAGTAACCGGGTATCGGGATCCAAGCTGCAGCTGGCGGGACAAGATGGGGATCTCCAAGTCGGTTGATCAGACCAACATGGTTATCCAAGCTTAGTGGTGCCGACTCATAGGTTAAAACCAATCGAGACATATGCAAGCAAGTCAAGTACAATAAATAAAGGGCAAGACGGGGGTGCTCAAGGGCACACTATCATATCATGTCGGGCAATATATCTCGGGGCAAATAACTGTTACTAGAGTAACTCCAATGCTTTCGGGGAAACAAGTAAATCAAGTACAATAAATAAACGGGTAAAACGGGGTGCTCAAGGGCACACTTTCATTTCATATCATGTGATGCAAATCTCGGGAAATGAGGAAATATAATGCACTATACCATTTCGGGAAAAATATTGATTGCAAGATCTACTTAAGTGAATAGGGGTCCCGTATGTCGATTATGATAATTACTTGGTACTCCTTGAGTTTGAAGACATTCCGGGCTCCTTATGCACTTTTACTATTTTCACAACTTAAAATGAGCTTATGGGTAGTACTAGATTTCATACTAGGAAAAATCAAGGTTATAGACGGTCCATCCTAGGCAGGACGTTAATTCGGAAACATCGACCAACCTATTCAGTCATCGAAAGGAATGGAATTCGCGATAACCAAGGCAAAAGACTTATATTTGGATATAAAGGAGTTGTCGCGTCATTCCATCCCGTTCAAGATTGAAACGGATTGAACTTCGATGCCACTAAACTAACCGTGAGAAGCGTCGGCACAATACATCTCACCCATAGTCCAATTAGTCCAAAAAGGGTAGCCAAGGTCCCACCTAGCACTAAGGAAAAAATAAAATTCTCAAAATCCACCCAGGGACCGATCGATCGGTCAAAATTTCTACACAGGGCCCGATCGATCGGTCCAAAAACCCTTACAGTTACTGACAGACCGATCGATCGGTCTGCACGTCCGATCGATCGGTCCTGGGCGCAGTGCAGGTCCGGGACTTGGATTTTCTTCATTTTTCTTTCCTTTCCTTCCAACATATAATCAATCACATAAAACTATAAACAAGGGGACTTAATCACATGTTTCCAAGACATTAAAATGAGCTAAAGAGCTCCTCATTCCAAGTTCCTCCATTTCCATCCTTTCCATCCATTCCATCCACAATAAAACTCAAAGTGGAGAAAACTCATTCATGTGAAACCATTTGAAATTTTGACAATAGGATGCATGCACTTTCAAGAGCTTAACAAGAAAGAATAACTCATCAATAAGCACATCTCATAATCAATATTTATCATATCAAAAACAACTATTAAAATTACCAAAACCATCAATGAAATCAAGATTTTCACCAAAACATGTTAATAATCAAAACGATCCAATCAACCACTTGCCTTTGACTCTAATCAAGCAAATCAAGCTCCTAATCACCTCTCAAGCTCAAGATCCACAATCTCTACAAAAACCCCCAAAACAACCCTAAAATGGGTTAAACAATGAAATGACAATGAAACCTTTCAATACTCAAGGTGGAGCTTCTCTAAGGCTAGAAGAACACATATCTAGAAGATGAAGAAGAACACTTACTTGCAAGGTCCTCTAATGGAAATGGTAAGCTCAAGGAAAGTCTTGTAATGGTTGGTGAGCTCCACAAAAGCTATGGAAAGAAAGTCCTCAAGGAGATGAAGAAGATGGTGGCCTCCAATCTCTTCTTGGTGCAAGCTTGGAAGTGGATTGAGTGATGGGAAGCAAGAAGAAGAAGAGGGAGCAAGGAAAACCCTAGACTCCATGGTTGTGCTGGAACAATGGTGAAGAATGAGCAATGAAGGAGATGGGTTCCTTTTATAAACAAGTGAGAATGGGTCCCACAACTTAAAGAACTTGGGTGGCTGAAATCATCTAATTCGGGACCTCGGATGGATTCGACGAAGAAGGAAGAAATGATCGTCGAAATATCTAGTTTCCAAAGAGTGTATGTTTCGCGGGTTTTGGGAATATCGAGTTTTGGGTACAGATTTGGTGTGAAAAGACTGTTTTGCCCTCAAGGCCAAGAAATCGGTTTTCGGGTTCTCAAATGGATACGGGATCAACATGAAAGTTGTAGGATTCCTCAAGATGAATGCAACGGGCCAAAAACACGATACGAAACCAATCGGGAAAATCTCACAAGAAAATGCAAAGCCGAAAAGGGAACCCCCAAAGGGCCCCACAAGCTACCAAAGCACTAAAAAGCCCAAAACTAGAAGAAAACTCATTCTAGCTCACAAACTCAACCCAACAACTACTAATCCCACTAAAGGAACTAATCCACAAATAAAACAACACTAATCCAAGAGATTAGGGGTCGGGTTCTCACATAGAGGCCAACAAAGGCCAATGTACACAAAACAACAACCCAAAAGAATGGTTAAATAGTTCCCCTCAAAATGTTACGCTTCTCAAAGCAATCTGATGTCTACATGACATCGTCAGCACGCCACTCGACTAGAGGTTGCGGCGCGCCTACCGCCTCCTCCGGCTCCTCCTCAAGGAAGCCGACAATGGGACCTGAGTACCAAAGCAAAGGGTCAGACACGACGGTCTGGCAAGAGAAAGCAAGGATACAACAATATCTAATACAAGAAAATCTCTGGCAAAGCGTATAAATCTGAGTTAAGCAAGAACTCTCATAAAATAGATAAATCATTTGCGATGAACAAGTAAACAATATAAAACATATCAGGTATCCAAGGATTCGGGAACTAATAAGGTGGCAATCACATAAAGCTAAGTCCTCTGTCACTAAAGTGACAACAGTATCACGGGACGTTGATCTCTGTCACACAAGGTGAGGAGAAACAACGTATACATATATACAATATAATTATACGGGAACGGGACCACGGTAGCGAACCGGGTATCGGGACGGGACCACGGTATTAGACCGGGTATCGGGATCCAAACTGCAGTTGGCGGGACGGGAGAGGGATTTCCAAGTCAGTGGATCAGACTGACAAGGTATCCAAGCTTAGTGATGCCGACTCATAGGATAAAACCAATCGAGCCATATCAAGTATTCAAGTACAGTAAATAAATGGTAAAACGGGGGTGCTCAAGGGCACACTGTCTTTCCATATCGGGCAATACATTTCGGGGCAATTCACTGTTACTATTGTAGCTCCAAAGCTTTCGAGAAAACAAGTCATGCGATGAAATTCCTGGGAATGAGGTGAAACAATACACTATAATGAAATTCGGGTAAAATATCAATTTAGAAATCCAATTAAGTGAATAGGGGTCCCGTATGTCTATTATAGCCCTTACTTGGTACTCTTTGAGTTTTGAGACATTCCGGGCTCCTTATGCACTCCTACGATTTTTCCAAAATTTCGAATGACATATTTGTGATATGGTTTCTTTCTCGGATGGCATCAAGCAATGCCTAGTGAATCCCCTTCGATTGACAAAGCTCAACGCTCGAACGAACCGGAGAGTTCGTTCGAGCGGGGAGCTTTTCGAAATCTGGGGAATTTCGGTTACCTGGCGGTCAGCTGGCGGTTAGCCGCCGCTGGGATGGGCGGCTAGCCGCTGGCTGACCGCACAGCTGACCGCGGCTGGGCTGCAGAAATGCAGCTTACTGGAAAGCTGACCGCCAAGTGCGGTTAGCTGGCGGTTAGCCGCCGATGTGTTCGGCGGTTAGCCGCTGGCCAACCGTGGAGCTGATTGAGTTTTGAGGAGAAGAAGTGTGCTCTCTGGAAAAGCCACCGTGACATTTCGGCTAGCTGGCGGTTAGCCGCCAGTCACCAAGCGGCTAACCGCCGGGTGACCGCAGGCTGACCGCCAGTGCAGGAATCACCCACTGTGTTCAGATTTTGAGTCACTTTCCTCCTCAAAACCATCCTCCTCACTTTTACTTAATCCTTGACACAAAACTTAGCTAAAAGCTCCTCCAATGCATCTAATTACACTTCTCCCAAGGCTCCCATAATTGTTCATGCATCACTTCCTTCATCAACATCCCATTCCATACAAAGAAAGAAGGAAACCATTTCACCATAGAGTGCTTTGGGTATAAACAAGAGAAGAATTAAATGCCATTCATTACTACACTTATAAGTCACAAATGCAATACCATGTATGCACTACCAAAGCTCCATTATGAACATTTATGTCAAAGCAATGTAATAAATAGACATGAGTGAAAAACACCAAAAAATCATGGAACTTATAAAGATCAAAACATCCACTTGCCTCTAGTCCAAGCTAGTTGAAATCAAGCCTTTTATCACCTCTATTGCTCAAAGCCAAGCTACAAATCAAAAATCCCAAAAACAACCCTAAAATGGGTTACACAAGGAATGACAATGAACAAACCAACAATAATGCAAATGTAGTACCTCATGGCCTAGGAGACAACAAATCTAGAAGATGAGAATGATCACTTACCTTGAAGGTCCTCTAATGGCAATGGTAAGCTCAATGAAGGTCTTGGAATGGAGGGTTCTCCTCACAAATGGTACCAATGGAGAGCTTGAGAGATGAGGGAGTGATTGGTGATCTCCAATGTTTGATTGATGAGCCCTAGGTGTGGCTTGGGGATGAAGAAACAAGAAGAAGAAGAAGAAAAGCACAAGAGCAAACCCTAGGCTCAGTTGTGCTGGAACAAGAATGGAGAGTGAATGAGAAAGAAGAGATGGGTTCTCTTTTGTTAACAAAGGGGGCTTGGGTCCCACAACTTAAGGAACTATATTAGCTGAAATCATCTACTTCGGGACCTCGGATGGGTTCGACGAAGAAGGAAGAAATGATCGTCGAAATATCTAGTTTCCAAAAAGTACATGTTTCGTGGGTTTCGGGGATATCGAGTTTTGGGTATAGACTTGGTGTGCAATGACTGTTTTGCCCTTTAGGCTATGAAAATCGGGTTTCGGGACCTCGAATGAATACGGGATTAACATGAAAGTTGTTGAGATCTACAAGATGCATGCAACGGGCCAAAAACATAATCCACAATAAATCGGGAAATTCCTCGAGAAAATACAAAGCCGAAAAGGGAACCCCCAAAGGGCCCCACAAGCTACCAAAGCAAATCAAGACAATCGAATTAGCCCGAAACCATAATCAAAGCTAATCCAAACCCAACTTAACCAGAAATCACTAATCAAGCTTAGCACTAACACGCAACTTAATTAGCACTAATCGGGTTCACTCGGGTCGGGGTCTTACATCGTGCATTCATGAATTAAGTGAACACCACTGAGCTTGGATTGCCCTTTTAGTTTGATCCACTGTCTGGGGGTCCTTAAACATGTGGACTGTCTGCAGACTGGTCGTGTATTTATTACACATCGTTCGTGTCCGGTTCCGCGGCCGGAAATCCCCGTATATGTGGGAATCGTGTCGTGATTATATTATGTATATCGTGCTTGTCGTGCGTGCTTGCTCTTTTCATTATATATATGATAGAGAAAGGATGGGCTCTTTGTGGATTGTAACTATTCATGATATTATATGTATTCATGCTAGTTTGTTTTAGTATCCCAACTTTATTATGTATTCTCAAAGTTGTATCTCAGCTATTGTAGTATTTCAAATTAAGGATTTGCTTACATGTTTTCTAAAACGTTTATTGTTTCATGCTTGCACCTAAATTGATTACCTGCCAAACCGTTGTGTTTGACCCTTGTTTGTTGGTGCCCAGGAGCAGGAGACGCTGCCTTTGAGGAGGAGCGTCAGGAGGAGGCTCTTGAGCCACCCCCAGTGAGAGAGTGGCAGCCCGACGATGTCATTTAGACGTCGGGCGGGTTTCTTGAGTTCATCCTTTGTCTTGTGGTTTCCTTTATTATTTTGAGAAGTGTATTGGCCTCTGTTGGCCTCTTATGGGATGTAACTAAAACTTAACTTACTTTCGTGTTAGTCTCATAACTTGAATTATAATGGGAATGCCATGTTAACTTCTTTCTTTGGATACTATGTCTTGTTATTATTTCGTCATAGCACTTAAAGATTTATTGGTGCTTACATTGATGTGATTTGCTACACGCTTCCGTAAACTTGATCGTGTGAGTCAGATTCCGCATGTCTTTGGGAATCCTCACCGCAGGAACCTGTGGGAAAGTATATCTCCAATGCAATCTACACAACACTCGTCGCGGGCCAGGGGTTTCGTTCCGGGGTCGCGACAACTGCCGAAAAGACAAAGGAGATAAACCTAGGGATAGAGGAAAGACCCAAACACGTCCAAATCAACGCGTGCCTAGAACCCAATGAGGAGAGTAAGATACTTAAGGTCCTAAGAGAATATCAGTACGTGTTTGCATCATCAGATTATAAGGATATGCCTGGACTTGCACCCAATCTCGTGGAGCACCGGATCCCACTAGAAGAAAATGCTAAGCCTGTCAAGCAAAAATTAAGAAAGATGCTCCCCGATGTTGCCCTTAAAGTAAAAGAAGAGGTTGACAAACTCCACCAAGCTAAATTCATTAGAGTCGTATTATTCCCTCAATGGGTAGCCAGCATAGTCCTAGTAAAGAAGAAAGACGGACGCGTCCGAGTCTGTATTGATTTTTGAAATCTAAACAAGGCGTCTCCCAAAGACGATTTCCCCTTGCCTCACATCGACGTGCTTATTGATAATACTGCAAGGCACGCTATGCTATCATTCATTGATGGTTACTCAGGGTACAATCAAATCAAGCTATCACCAGAGGATCAAGAGAAAACATCATTCATTACACCATGGGGGACCTATTGCTACCTTGTTATGCCTTTCGGATTAAAGAACGCGGGTGCCACTTATCAGAGAGCCATGATGGAGATATTCCACGATATGATACACGATTGTATGGAAGTTTACGTAGATGACATTCTAATCAAATCCAAAACCCGTGAAGATCATGTCACGACTCTCAGAAAGGTCCTTCAACGATCCAAAGACACCCAACTGAAAATGAATCTGAAGAAATGTGATTTTGGAGTATCCTCGGGCAAACTCTTGGATTTTATGGTAAGTAATCGGGGGATCGAGGTTGATCCGTCTAAGGTAAAGGCCATCCTTGAAATGCTGCCCCCGAAGAATCTCAAAGAATTGAGAGGCCTCATAGGGCGATTACAGTTCATCAGGAGATTCATTTCATAACATTCCCAAAGATGCAAACCATTCCACAAATTGCTAAAAGGAGGCGTGAAGTACCACTGGGATGATGACTGCCAGAAGGCATTTGAAGATATGAAGAAATATATGTTGAGTCCTCCCGTCCTGAAACCCCTTATCAAGAACAAGCCTCTCATCTTATACGTGTCAGCGACAGAATCTGCGATGGGTGTGGTCTTGGGTTAGCATGATGAGACCGGCCGAAAGGAGAACACTATTTATTACCTGAGTAAATCATTATTACCCTATGAAAGGAAATACTCACCAATGGAAAGAACCTGCTTAGCCGTGGTTTGGGCGGCCCAGAAATTGAGACACTACTTTCTAGCCCATCAAGTTAAACTCCTAGCAAGGATGGATCCCTTGAAGTTTATTTTCGAGAAACCCGTCACCTCGGGAAGAGTTGCCCGATGGAAAATGCTCTTGGCAGAATTTGACATAACCTATATTACACAGAAGTCCGTAAAAGGACAGGCGATCATTGACCATCTAGCACACCTCCCTCTGCCTCAATACGAGCCAATCAAAACCGGTTTCCCCGATGAGAACATCCTATTTACAGACAATGAGGAGGTTAAGAATGATGATTCATGGACCATATATTTTGATGGGGGTTCAAACCAAAATGGTAAAGGAGTCGGAGTAGTATTATTATCCCCGAAAGGAGTTGCCATACCGAAAGCCTACAAGATTGGGTTTCCAGCGACCAACAACGTGATGGAATACGAAGCTCTACTAGCAGGACTGAGAGAAGACCAGACCCTAGGTATCGAGAAACTGAGGGTCTTCGATGATTCTAAGGTTGTTATTTCCAAAATAGCAGGGGAATGGAAGGCCAGTGCCCCAAAACTTGCACATTACCATGCAAAAGCAAAAGAATTAACGTCTGATTTCAAAAAGATTTCCTTCCTCTACATTCCTCGAGCCTTGAATCGATTGGCCGACTCGTTAGCAATCCTAGCTTTGATCATAGAGATACCTGACGACAAAGATTCTGAAGGCTTCCTAATTAAAAGGCTAGCGTCTCCGTCCGTCAAACCGATAGATTTAACCAAAGGGAACCCTGCCGAAGTTTTGCCAAAAGTTCCGAAGGAAAAAAAGTAAGAAAGCCAAAGCCAAAGAGTTTGATCATGAGGAGAACACCAAGCCTGAAGGAGTCCTAGCTCGCATACAACATTACGATGACCTGGTAGACGATCACCCATGGTACTATGATATTTGGAATTACTTACATGATGGCTACATCCCTGAATATGCCACCCGATCTGATAAAAGAGAGTTAAAAGAAATGGTTCAGAGGTATGTCATAGTCGCTGGACTATTGTACCATAGATCATTTAGTGGAATTCTCATACGATGTGTGACCATAGAAGAAGGGCAAGAGATAATTGAAGAAGCACATTCAAGAGGGTTTGGAGGACATGTCAACGGCCAAATGTTGGCTAAGAAGATCATCCGTTTAGGTTATTATTGGCCATCCCTAGAGTCAGATTCAGTCCATTATGTTAGGAGATGCAAAGAATGTCAGCTGCATGCCGACCTAATAATGCCCCCGCATCACCCCTTCACCCTACCGTAGCTCCATGGCCTTTTTCGACATGGGCCTTTGATATCATAGGACCCCTGGCCCCTACACTAAAAAACACACAAAATAAGGCATTCATATTGACAACCACAGAATATTACACTAAATGGGCAGAAGCAGAGGCAATAAAAAGGCCAATGGTTTTTTCCCACAAATACAAAGGTAAACTCGAACCAAAATGGGAGGGACCCTTCGTCATTGACAAAGTTTTCTCCAACGGCGCAAACGCACTTCTAAACATGGATGGCGACAGATGTATGCTGCCCATCAACGACAAGTTCTTGAAACGATACGAGCCTTGAAGACTTACGCCATTGGGTCAGAGCAGTGCCTGCACGGCCAAACCCTATTTCCAGGTACTTGCTTATCAAACCCACTCTTTTGGAACTTTCATCCTTATGTTGAGATTTCTAAAAATTCAAAACAATGCTTACTTTCAAAGTTTCATTGTTCAAAAAATCCAAAAATCCAAGTTTAGGAGCCTCTTCCCGGAGTTGACCAAATTTCCGATCCTTGAACCCAAAATTCATGGTTTGAAACAAAATCAGGACTTAGGAATTTCCACCCTAGTCCACCTTGACTTTTACAACCAAAAACGGTTTTAAGTCAAAATTTACGACCCTCGTGTCTTTAAAAAAAATGGTTTTTTTTAGAAACCGTGGGGAAGGAAAGCTCAGTCGATACTCGCAAAACCCAAAAATCGGAATGATGCGAACCCCATTCGATACTTCCAAAATTTCAAAATCGCAAGGAAACGACAGTTTGTCAATACTTGCAGAATTTCAAAAATCGTGGAGACCTAACATTCCAGTTGATATCCACAAACCCAAAATTCAAACAAAAACTGAGGTCCAAAAAAATAAGGACCTCAAATTTCAAAAATCGTGGGGAAGCGATATTCAATCGATACCCACAAAACCAAAATTTTTGAAAAAAATAACGAAGCGACGCTTAGTCGATACTTGCACCCAAATTCGTGAGGAGGCGACATTCCATCGTTACTCCCAACCGATTGAGCAAGGACGCGACATTCCATCGATACTTGCAAGACCATTCAGCAGGAAGGCGACTTTTAGTCGATGCTTGCATTTTTTAAAACCAAAACCTCGGCTATAAATGCCACAAAAATCGGCAATAAATACCAAAAACCCGGCTCTCACGCCAAAAGTCGGCTATCAATGCCACAAAATCGGCTATAAATGCCACCAAAACCTGGTTCTCATGCCAATTCAAAATTTGGCTTTCATGCCAACAAAACAAAACTTGGTTTTAAAAGTAAAAATTGTTAGGAATTTTCTAGATTGCAATTTGATGGTTGCATTATCATTCAAGCATCATTTGATTTACACACATGCATTGTTTTAGATAAACTTGAAATCTTGTTTTATTCATGCATTGCTTTTAAGAGTTGTAAAAGTTTTGATTTATGCATGATTTGTTTTTAAATCTTGGATGCATTTGTTTTAGAAAAGAGTTTTCAAGAAATCAAGCAAGCCTTTGTTTTAAAAGTTTTGAATCTTTTTAGGCTTTTTATGTCATGTTTTAAAAACCTTTAGAATCTTTAAAACATGTTTTCCAAGCTTGATTTAGTGGCCAAAAGGTCCCCCAAAGAAATACCTTTAAAATGTGAAAAGTTGAATTTTTTGCAAAAAAGGGGGTGGCCCGGCAGTGTCGCCGGTCGACCGGCGCAGAGGTCCCGGTCGACCGGGAACACTGCAGCAAAAAATTGCCTGGCGCACCAACGGTCAGAAATCCGACCGTTGTGTGTTCCCGGTCGACCGAGGCCTGTGTGCCGGTCGACCGAGGACTAGCCGTTGGCAACTTTTTGCTATAAATATGAGTTCTTTCCCTTGCCAAAAGTTGGAAACTTTAAGCCCCTCCTTGAGAGGTATTGAGGCATATCAAAAGGGAAAAGAACCAAGGGATGAAGGGGATGATTAGGAAAGCTAAAGCTTGGATTAATGAAGTTAAACCACCAAGTAGGCTCTTCCTTCCTTAATCATATGTTTTCATGCTTTTGTTTTATTTTTGGTAAATCATTTCTAGCATGTTAAACTATGTTTGTGTTGTGTCCTTAACATATTTTATGTTTTGAGTTGATTTATTGTTTTGGATACAACACCATATGATTCAATCCAAGTAGTACTTAACTTTGGTAAATCTAAGTAGATCATGTTAATGGAAAAATCTTTGAAATCACATGTAACATGATCCATATACTTGGTTGAATCTTTGGTTGTTGTTTTCCATCATAAGAACATCTCTTTCAAAACTAACTTATGTTTTGGATTCAACTTCTTTACAAATCATATGTTTTCATGTTTTGTTTTATCATTGGTAAATCTTGTAACATGTTAACCTATGATGTGTTGTATCCTTAGCATGTGTTATATTTTGAATAGATCTATTGTTTTGGATACATCACCATTGATTCATCAAAGTAGTACTTTATCTTTGGTAAATCTAAGTAGATCATGTTAATGAAATATGTAACATGATTCATATACTTTGTTGAATCATTGGTTGTTGTTTTTCCATCATAAGAAAATCTCTCTCAAATGTATCTTATGTTTTGGATCCAACATCATTACAAATCATATGTGTATTATTGTTTTAAAGTTTCACAACTTGCCTTACTTTGATTGGTAAATCATTTTCAAGTTGTCCTTATAATTACATATGATTTGTCCCCTCCTTTCAATCAAATCTATTTTTATGTTTTGAGCTTCATTGGTGATTTCATTGACATCCCTATGCATCACATGTTTAGAGCTAATCCATTTCATACAACTTGTGTAACTTTGATATCATTAACAAGTTGTTACTTTTAACATGTGATTGCATTACTTCCTCAATCATAAATGTTTTTGAGCTAAAACTTTCAAAAGCCTTAGGCATACATTTATGAGCTTTCATTTTCTAAATGATTGAGGACCACACACACACACTTCATGTACTTTAATCTTTGCATTCATAGTGTGAGTGTGTATTAGATTTTCACTTCCATATCCGCCTATTTAAGAGGCATTGTAATGAGCTAAATTGAATCTCCATCAAGTGTATTATAGACACTAAATTAGAGAGATAACCAACCTTGTGGTTGAAGAGGTTATTTCTTAGCCTATAAAAGCATAGTGTATAGGTTGATGTTAAGCCTTGAAAAACATCATTGTAAAGGTTATTGCTTAGCCTTGAAAAGCATATTGTAAAGGTTATTGCTTAGCCTATTGAAAAGCATAAATAGTGGAAATCCGGTGGGGTGTTGGATCACAAGCCGGTAGTGGATGTAGGCATTGAGGCCGAACCACTATAAATACTTGTGTGATGGTGATTGCTTTGTGGTGATTATTTTGTTAGCTTCCGCATCTTGTATGTTTAATCATCACATGTGACTAGTTTGTTTTAAAGAAGTTAAAATTGTTAAAATTGGTCATAAAAGAAGCTCACCCTATTCACCCCCCCCCTCTAGGGTTCGGATCCCCATGGATTTACAAAAATCGGCTCTCACGCCACAAATTCGGCTATAAACGGCACAAAAAAATCGGCTATAAACGCCACAAAATCGACTATCAATGCCAAAAACAAACTTCGGCTTCCATGCCAAAAACAATTCTCAGTTATCAATGCCGCAAACAAAAATTTTGGCTCCCATGCCACAAATAAAACCGGCTTCCATGCCATCCCAAATCTTGGCTTTCATGTCATTTCAAAAATAAACTTCGGCTCCTACGCCACAAAATTCAGCTCTCATGCCATTTCAAAAATTGGCTTTCATGCCATCTCAAAACATCTTTGGCTCCCATGCCACAAACAAAACCGGCTTCCATGCCATCCCAAATTTTGGCTTTTACGCCACAAAATTCCGGCTTCCATGCCGACCCAAATTTTGGCTTTCATGCCATCTCAAAATTCGGCTTCCATGCCATCTCAAAATTCGGCTTTCACGCCAAAACAACCATTTGAAAAAAGGTTTTCACAAAATGACAAACTTTTGATCATATTTCCAAACAAACATTCCCATTTAACTATTGCTTGAATTTATCACAAAAGAATTTGAGTGAAAAGAGGGAATACAAAAAAGAGAAGTGCTAAAAAAATGTCCACAAGCACTACAAAAGAAAGAGTACCAAAAAATATGTGTGTATACACGGGTACCAAAAAAGAAGAAGAAGAAAAAGGTTTGTTACAAGAATCAGGAGCTCAGTCTCAGATGGTCTTCAACCAAAGACTCAACTCCTCAAGTAGACTCTTTGCCTTAGCCTCTAAAATTTTCAGGCCACACTTCTTCAAAATCTACCCATAAAATACGGCAGAACGTCGTGATCCGTCTGCAGCACGGGGAAGCTCTTCCCAAAGAATCTGTTATTGCTCTTACTCTTGAGTCTTCCTCCGGAGATTGCTCTCTGCCTCCTCGACTTGGTGAATCAGAGTCCCTTCTCTGGCATGAGCTTCCACAATGGCAGCCCATTTTGCAGCAGCTTGTTCCTCCAATAGCTCAAGACGCTGCCTGGTCTCAACGACCTCTCTATCAACACAGCGCAGATCTTCTGTCAGCTCAATGATAGCCAACTCGGTAACGTTCCTCTCCCGAAAGAATTGCTTCCGAGTCTGTAAGATCTCATTCAGCTCAGACTTAACCTCGCCAGAAGGCTTCAAAAACATCTCACTGAAGAAGTCACAACTTGGGAAGCTCGTAGTTTCATTCCACTTGCTCCCTAAAGCTATGACTTCATCAACGAAAGCCTTCGCATCTGCAATGTCCAGGCCAACTTCTTCACTATCAACAAGGATGTCCTGTACATGCTTAACCATGCCAAAGCCAGCTTCTAAATGGCCAGAAGAAAGAGTTTCGACCCATGATCTCAAAAAGCTTTTCAACACTTTCTTCACATACTCAAGAGATGGCCTGGATGAAGGCTCGTCCCTCTCCATTGGTCGATTGCCTGTGTCATGTCCTACTGGAGGAGTGATCATTAAGCTCTTTCTAACCGGAGACCCTGGCGAAGGAATCTGCTCAAACGATTTCGTCTTTGCTGCATTAAAACTAGAAGAAGAAGTCCCTACTTCTGGTTCAACTGCAGGCATCCCCTACTCTGGCACTGAGAAAAATGGAGGAACTTCTTCTGCTACCTCACAATCTGCTAGCAAAACAAAACAAAAGAGGTATGAATAAGATCCTGTTAAAAATTTTCATCATCATCAGGGTTATTGCTACAAATGCCTTCTTCGACGATTGGTAGAATACTTTCTGCCTCCATGAATTCATCCGAAGCGTCGTCAAAGGCCGCGTCCATGGATGGCTCGAAATCGTCGGAATCCTGTGGCAAGTCAGCTGACAAGAAAACAAGCAACATGTTAACAAATGACAGCACAGACAAAAAAAGGAAAATACAAAGATGTCATACCAGGTGAAGATTCTGGAATCAGTCCAGAGTCCCTCGGTTCTTCTTCGGATGCTGCAGCCGGTGAAAGTCCTGGATAGGAACCCTAGAGGGGGGTGAATAGGGTGAGCTATAATAAGTAACCAATTAAGGCAAATTTTAACTTCTTTAAAATAAACTAGTCACAAGTGATGATTATCAAACAAAATGCGAAAGCTTAATAAAGCAATCACCACAAAGCATGCACCATCACACAAGGATTTATAGTGGTTCGGCCTCAATGCCTACATCCACTACCGGCTTGTGATCCAACACCTCACCGGATTTCCACTATTTATGCTTTTCAATAGGCTAAGCAATAACCTTTACAATGTTGTTTTTCTAGGCTAAACAACAACCTTTACAAGATGCTTTTCCAAGGCTAAGCAATAACCTCTACACTAATGTTTTTCTTAGGCTAAGCAATAACCTTTACAATAAAAGGATTTTCTCTCAATGTAGTGTCTACACAAACACTTTAAGAGATACAATTAAAGCTCAATATATTTGCATCTAAAATAGGCGGATATGAAAGTGAAAAACTAACTCACACAAACACTAAATGAATGCAAAGATGTATGCTCATGATGTGTGTGTGTGTGATAACTTCAATCAAGTTTAAAAAGTAAGCTCAATCAATATATGATCAAAGCATTTAAAAATTTAAGGCACATAAAAGATTTGATTGAAGTGTAATGCAAATCACATGTATGAATACAAACTTGTTAATGATATGAAAATCAAAGACTCACAAGTTGTATGAAATTAATTAACTTAGAACATGTGATGCATGTGTAATGTTGTTTTCAAAACCAAATAAACTTAAGTAAGGTTTAAATGAATGAAAACAACAAATAAAGATTCAACTAAGTAAAAGAATCATGCTATAAAAGAAAACAAAGATTTTGGCTAAGCATGATTAAGGAAGATTTTAAAACAACTTGGATTGAAATCGAAGTGAAGAATCCAATCTAACTTAGATCAAAGATTAAAAGAAAAATGGATTCAACACATCATAGTTATCATGCTAAAAATCATTTACCAATAATTTAAACAAAGCATATAACATATGATTAGAAAAAGTAAAGCTTACTTAGAGATTTAACTTCATTGATCCAAGCTTTACCTTCACTAATGACCACTTGGTCTCTCTTAGTTCATCCCCTTTTCTTTGTCTCAAAACACCTCAAGAGTGGCTCTTAGTTCCTCTCTTTTTCAACAACTTTTCCAAAGGAATGAACTTGTATTTATACTCAAAAATTGAGTTCCTGGGTCTCCCCGGTCAACCTGCCCTTTCCCCGGTCGACCTGGCCTTCAACGGTCATAAAACTGACCGTTTGAAAAAGTAGCCAACGACTCTTTCCCGGTCAACCGCACAGTGTGCTCGGTCGACCGGGTCCCCTGGGCCGGTCGACCGGCCACACTGCGGGTCGACCTAGGCCTGGGACCAAAATTCCCCAAAATTGCATATTACAAAGTATTTTCTTGTGGGAGCTTTTGGGCCACTAAATCAAGCTTGGAATCATGATTTAAATCAAACTAAGAGGGTTAAAATCATGAAACATAAAAACCCTAAAATGACTTGAAAGATATAAAACATAGGCTATGATAAAACTTCTTTTCAAAATAAATTGCATCCAATGTTTAAAATCAAAACATGCATAAATCAATATTTCTACAAGTCTAAAAACCAATGCATGTGTAAATCAAGATTTCAAGTTTTTCTAAAACAATGCATGTGTGAAAATTCAAATGAAACTAATATGATAATGCATCCATCAAATTGCAATACACAAAATCCCTAACAATCTCCCCCTTTGCAATTTGTGTTAGGAATTTTCTAGATTGCAATTTGATGGATGCATTTCATTCTAGCATCATTTGATTCACACACATATGCATTGTTTTAGATAAACTTGAAATCTTGTTTTATACATGCATTGTTTTTAAAGAGTTGTAAAAGTTTTGTTTTATGCATGTTTTGTTTTAATCTTGGATGCATTTGTTTTAAGAAAGAGTTTTCAAGAAATCAAGCAAGCCTTTGTTTTAAAAGTCTTTGAATCCTTTTAGGCTTTTTGTTTCATGTTTTTATACATCTTAGAATGATTTAAAACATGTGAAAATGCTTGATTTTAATGGCCCAAAAGATCCCCAAAGAAAATCTTCAAGAAACCCAAAAAATGGGAAATTCTGGGCAGGCCCGGTCAACCGGCCATGTGTGGCCGGTCAACCGGCCAAGAGGCCCGGTTAACCGGCCACACAGGGCAGGTCAACCGGACTGGCACAACGGCTCTTTTTATGACCGTTGTGCTTGGCCGGTCAACCGGCCTGTCATGGCCGGTCAACCGGCTAAACTAGCCGTTGGGGCTGTTTTAGCTATAAAAAGGAGTTCTTTCCCTTTCCAAAAGTTGGGATTTTTAAGCCCCTCCTTGAGAGGTATTGAGGCATATCAAAAGGGAAAAGAACCAAGGGATGAAGGGGAAGATTAGGAAAGCTAAAGCTTGAATTAATGAAGTTAAACCACCAAGTAGGCTCTTCCTTTCTTAATCATATGTTTGCATGCTTTTGTTTTATTTTTGGTAAATCATTTCTAGCATGTTAAACTATGTTTGTGTTGTGTCCTTAACATATTTTATGTTTTGAGTTGATTTATTGTTTTGGATACAACATCACATGATTCAATCCAAGTAGTACTTAACTTTGGTAAATCTAAGTAGATCATGTTAATGAAAGAACTTTGGTAAATCATATGTAACATGATCCATATACTTGGTTGAATCTTTGATTGTTGTTTTCCATCATAAGAACATCTCTCTCAAAACTAACTTATGTTTTGGATTCAACTTCTTTACAAATCATATGTTTTCATGTTTTGTTTTATCATTGGTAAATCTTTGTAACATGTTAATCTATGATTTGTTGTATCCTTAGCATGTGTTATATTTTGAATAGATCTATTGTTATGGATACATCACCATTGATTCATCAAAGTAGTACTTTATCTTTGGTAAATCTAAGTAGATCATGTTAATGAAATATGTAACATGATTCATATACTTTGTTGAATCTTTGGTTGTTGTTTTCCATCATAAGAAAATCTCTTTCAAATGTATCTTATGTTTTGGATTCAACTTCATTACAAATCATATGTGTATTATTGTTTTAATGCTTCACAACTTGCCTTACTTTGATTGGTAAATCTTTTTCAAGTTGTCCTTATAATTACATATGATTTGTCCCCTCTTTTCAATCAAATCTATTTTTATGTTTTGAGCTTCATTGATGATTTGATTGACATCCCTATGCATCACATGTTTAGAGCTAATCCATTTCATACAACTTGTGTAACTTTGATATCATTAACAAGTTGTTACTTTTAACATGTGATTGCATCATATCCTCAATCATAAATGTTTTATGATCTTAAACTTTCAAAAGCCTTAGGCATACATTTATGAGCTTTCATTTTCAAAATGATTGAGGACCACACACACACACTTCATATGTTTTCATCTTTGCATTCATAGTGTGAGTGTGTATTAGTTTTTCACTTCCATATCCGCCTATTTAAGAGGCAATGTAATGAGCTTAATTGAATCTCCATCAAGTGTATGTTAGACACTAAATTAGTGAGATAACCAACCTTTGGTTGAAGAGGTTATTGCTTAGCCTATAAAAGCATAGTGTATAGGTTGATGTTAAGCCTTGAAAAAAACATCAATGTAAAGGTTATTGCTTAGCCTTGGAAAGCATATTGTAAAGGTTATTGCTTAGCCTATTGAAAAGCATAAATAGTGGAAATCCGGTGGGGTGTTGGATCACAAGCCGGTAGTGGATGTAGGCATTGAGGCCGAACCACTATAAATACTTGTGTAATGGTGATTGCTTTGTGATGATTCTTTTGTTAGCTTCCGCATCTTGTATGATTAATCATCACATATGACTAGTTTGTTTTTAAGAAGTTAAAATTGTTTAAAATTGGTCATAGTTGTAGCTCACCCTATTCACCCCCCCCCCTCTAGGGTTCGGATCCCCATGGACTTACAAGTGGTATCAGAGCGGGTTACTCCATTTTAGGGCTTAACAACCCGGAGTTGATCCTTGTTAGATTTGAACCCTAGTGTTGTGTTTTAATTGCATATCTTTTTAAAGATTTCCACTATGATTGAAAATGATATTTCCCTAGCCTCATTGCACCACTCTTAGTCTTTTTCAAGTTATATCTTTAAGAGTTGGTGAGTCCTCAAAGTGTTCTCTCATGGACAACCTTTTCAAGACCTTAGGTGTATTTTCAAAGGTAGACTATTTGAGTAACCTTAAGGCCTTGATACCCCTAGACCAACCTATGCTTTTTAGTTATATCTTTTTGTTGGTCTTGATACATTTGCATTTTGTTTCTTTATAGTCACATCTTTTAAAATGCAATGTTTCTTTGTGATCATTTGATTTTGTCTTCATGAACTTCTAAGTTATATCTCATGGTTTTCAAAATCCTTTGATTGCAATAATTTCATGATGGATTTGCATTTTGTTCATATAGTCATATCTCTTGTAGTGCATATCTATTCATGATCAATTGATTGTGATTACAAATGCTTTCATAGCTAGTTTTTCATGATCAATTGATGTTGGAAAATCATTTGATGATTGTCATAGTTATATCCTTTTTGGAAATCAAATGATTTGAAGCAACTTTAGTTTTCCATTGATTTACAAGTTATATCTTTTGATATGGAAAATTTGTAAGTGTCTATTGTTTTTACAATTTGAAAACTTTACAATAGTACACTTCTTGTTTTTCAAAATCACTTGCTCTTAATTCTATAAATGATTCTTTGTTGGAATTTCATACATTGAAGTGATTTGAAAAACTTTGGAAAATGTTCTAAGCTTTATTAGTTATATTTATAGAAGCATTTTCCTTGAATTTATTTCCTTGTGCCTAATTATGATTATATCATTTGGAAGGAAATAATTTTTACAAACAATTTGCATCTTTGCTCATTTAGTTATATTTCATTTATGCAAATTGATTTTGATATCTTACATTGCTTGGTTGGATATGGTTTCATTGATTTGCATGTTTGTGCCTAACTTGGTATATTCTCATTAATGCATTTTGATGATTGTTTATGTGCTTTATAGTAAAATCTTGTATTTGAGCTTTATATGTACATATGTGATTTTATGTGCTAAGTTCATTTGGTATAAACCTCATATCTATTGTCCATTGCATTGTAAGCTTAGTACATTTGCTAAGAGTGGAGATGTTACATGATAGCTTAATGGATCATTTTAGATGATTTGGAATTAAACCATTGTTCTTAATAGGTATATCCATTTTTGTGGTCCATCTTCATCTTTATGCAATCCATGTTGTCTCTCTAACTTCATACCTTCTTGTGCTTACATAGTTATATTCTTTATTGATGATTTGGTATGAGTTAGATCTTGAGTGTTGATTGATCCTCTCTATGCAATTGTCAAATTGTTCTATGTATGGTAGTGATATTTATTATATTTGTTGAAACCATACTAGAACTCAAATCCATCCTCTATACTTTCTAGTCATTTCTTTTTGGATGGTTATGATGTTGATTCATGTATATGCTATAAGTGATATCATCCTAATACATGTTTCAACTTCATAGTAGTGATCTTAATCATATGAAACTCTTTGAAATCCATTCCTCATATTTCTATGTGTTTGATGGATAACTTAGATGTTGAATTCATATGATTTAGTCACTTTATAAATTGCATGCATTTCAAAGTAATATCCTTGTGCATTGCAATTTATCTTGTTCATCACTATGCTCAATAGTTATATCTTTAAAAGTGATGAATATGCATTTATGATGCTTGATGGAATTTTGTCACATTCTTGCTCTTTATCATGTTATCAAATTCAATTGGTTTCAATTGGTATAATGTTTGATTGATTTGATCTCTTGTGAATGTGATAAATCTTGTGTGCATTGGATTGAACTTGATAAGTTATATATTTGTTCCATGTCACACACCATTAGCATCATAATGCTCATGTTGCCACCTCTTTTGCTCATATAGGTATACCTTATGACCACCATGTTTATGTGTTCATAATATTGGTTGGTTATTAATTGAGGTTGGCTTCATGTTTGAATTCCATTTCACTCATTCATGCACCATAATAGTCACATTTAATGTTTGAATGAAATGAGTTCAAAACCTTCATAGCATATGCTTTCCATAGTTAGATTATTTGATGCTATGATTATTAAACCCCATATCATGGATAGCTCTAATTTGGATTTTTCCTAATAGGTAAACTTTTAAATCCATTTTAGAGTGATTGATTTAATAAGTCATATCCTTAAATCTCAATTGGTATTCTTTGTTTTTCCAATTGATATCCATGATTGCTTTTCCCATTGACCTAGCTCTCTTTTGGTAATTTGATCATATTGAGCTTTATAGTTATATGAATCTAATCCTTTCCTTGAAGTTGACCCTCACTTGGTTAAACCATCTTCTTCTTGTACCTAATAGTTAAATCTTTGTCAAAAGTTTGACAAAAGGAGATAATGGATTGAGGGGGAGTGTAAACCTTCATAGGAAGTATTAGTTTTGATCAAATTGACCCTTGGATTGCCTTTGAGCCCTTAGAGACTACTACCTCACATGATAGCCTGTTATGTACTTCATTTTCGATTTCATTTATTAACAGGTGCTACTAATGGTATTTTCCTTGTTTCATGTGTGTAGGTACCTTTGCAATTTAATGGCAAAGGGGGAGAAATTATGCAAGTTCTCAATAGGGTGAAGAGAATGTCCAAGCTTCCTAAGGGGAGAGTTGTGTATGATCTTCTACAAAGGGAGAGAATGCATAGCTTGCCAAAGGGAGAAAGAGGCATGGTCAAAGGGGGAGAGCTAATAGAAGAAAGAAGCTTGGAAGCTAAAGAAGATGCTTGGATAAAGAAAGAAAGAAGAAAGAAAGCTTGAAGAGTGATCAAGCTCCAAGCATCATGAAGATTGAAGCCCAAGAGCCCAAGCAATGAGAAGGAGCATCCAAGAAGATTTCAAGCCTTGTCCAGCTGAGGGGGAGCTGAAGACTAAGTGTGTATGTTCAGTGGTGAGTGTGTTTGCCATCAAATTGCAAAGGGGGAGATTGTTAGGAATTTTCTAGATTGCAATTTGATGGATGCATTTCATTCTAGCATCATTTGATTCACACACATATGCATTGTTTTAGATAAACTTGAAATCTTGTTTTATACATGCATTGTTTTTAAAGAGTTGTAAAAGTTTTGTTTTATGCATGTTTTGTTTTAATCTTGGATGCATTTGTTTTAAGAAAGAGTTTTCAAGAAATCAAGCAAGCCTTTGTTTTAAAAGTCTTTGAATCCTTTTAGGCTTTTTGTTTCATGTTTTTATACATCTTAGAATGATTTAAAACATGTGAAAATGCTTGATTTTAATGGCCCAAAAGATCCCCAAAGAAAATCTTCAAGAAACCCAAAAAATGGGAAATTCTGGGCAGGCCCGGTCAACCGGCCATGTGTGGCCGGTCAACCGGCCAAGAGGCCCGGTTAACCGGCCACACAGGGCAGGTCAACCGGGCTGGCACAACGGCTCTTTTTATGACCGTTGTGCTTGGCCGGTCAACCGGCCTGTCATGGCCGGTCAACCGGCTAAACTAGCCGTTGGGGCTGTTTTGGCTATAAAAAGGAGTTCTTTCCCTTTCCAAAAGTTGGGATTTTTAAGCCCCTCCTTGAGAGGTATTGAGGCATATCAAAAGGGAAAAGAACCAAGGGATGAAGGGGAAGATTAGGAAAGCTAAAGCTTGAATTAATGAAGTTAAACCACCAAGTAGGCTCTTCCTTTCTTAATCATATGTTTGCATGCTTTTGTTTTATTTTTGGTAAATCATTTCTAGCATGTTAAACTATGTTTGTGTTGTGTCCTTAACATATTTTATGTTTTGAGTTGATTTATTGTTTTGGATACAACATCACATGATTCAATCCAAGTAGTACTTAACTTTGGTAAATCTAAGTAGATCATGTTAATGAAAGAACTTTGGTAAATCATATGTAACATGATCCATATACTTGGTTGAATCTTTGATTGTTGTTTTCCATCATAAGAACATCTCTCTCAAAACTAACTTATGTTTTGGATTCAACTTCTTTACAAATCATATGTTTTCATGTTTTGTTTTATCATTGGTAAATCTTTGTAACATGTTAATCTATGATTTGTTGTATCCTTAGCATGTGTTATATTTTGAATAGATCTATTGTTATGGATACATCACCATTGATTCATCAAAGTAGTACTTTATCTTTGGTAAATCTAAGTAGATCATGTTAATGAAATATGTAACATGATTCATATACTTTGTTGAATCTTTGGTTGTTGTTTTCCATCATAAGAAAATCTCTTTCAAATGTATCTTATGTTTTGGATTCAACTTCATTACAAATCATATGTGTATTATTGTTTTAATGCTTCACAACTTGCCTTACTTTGATTGGTAAATCTTTTTCAAGTTGTCCTTATAATTACATATGATTTGTCCCCTCTTTTCAATCAAATCTATTTTTATGTTTTGAGCTTCATTGATGATTTGATTGACATCCCTATGCATCACATGTTTAGAGCTAATCCATTTCATACAACTTGTGTAACTTTGATATCATTAACAAGTTGTTACTTTTAACATGTGATTGCATCATATCCTCAATCATAAATGTTTTATGATCTTAAACTTTCAAAAGCCTTAGGCATACATTTATGAGCTTTCATTTTCAAAATGATTGAGGACCACACACACACACTTCATATGTTTTCATCTTTGCATTCATAGTGTGAGTGTGTATTAGTTTTTCACTTCCATATCCGCCTATTTAAGAGGCAATGTAATGAGCTTAATTGAATCTCCATCAAGTGTATGTTAGACACTAAATTAGTGAGATAACCAACCTTTGGTTGAAGAGGTTATTGCTTAGCCTATAAAAGCATAGTGTATAGGTTGATGTTAAGCCTTGAAAAAAACATCAATGTAAAGGTTATTGCTTAGCCTTGGAAAGCATATTGTAAAGGTTATTGCTTAGCCTATTGAAAAGCATAAATAGTGGAAATCCGGTGGGGTGTTGGATCACAAGCCGGTAGTGGATGTAGGCATTGAGGCCGAACCACTATAAATACTTGTGTAATGGTGATTGCTTTGTGATGATTCTTTTGTTAGCTTCCGCATCTTGTATGATTAATCATCACATATGACTAGTTTGTTTTTAAGAAGTTAAAATTGTTTAAAATCGGTCATAGTAGTAGCTCACCCTATTCACCCCCCCCCCCCCCCTCTAGGGTTCGGATCCCCATGGACTTACAATTTGATGGCAACTTACTCAACACTGAATTTTACACACTAAGTCTTCAGGTCCTCCTAAGCTGGACACGTCTTGAAATCTCTTGGATGCTTCTTCTCTTAGCTTGGGTTCTTGGTCTTTTTCTTCATTCTTCTTGATGCTTGGAGCTTGATAATTCATTAAGCTTTCTTTCTTTAGCCAAGCATCTTCTTTAGCTCCCAAGCTTTCTTTCTTCTATCAACACTCCCCCTTTGACCATGCACTCTCTCCCTTTGGCAAGATATCCATTCTCTCCCCCTGTAGAAGATCATACAAAATCTCCCCTTAGGAAGCTTGGACATTCTCTTCCCCTTTAGAGAACTTGAATGTTCTCTCCCCCTTTGACATTAAATTGCAAAGGTACCTACACACATGAAACAAGGAAAATACCGTTTAGAAGCACCTGTTAACAAAAGAAATCAAAAATGAAATTCATAACAGTTTATCATGTATGGTTAGCAAGCTTATAAGGGTAAAGAGTCAATACAAGGGTGAATTTCATCAAAACTAATACTTCCTATGAAGGTTTACACTCCCCCTCAATTCATTCTCTCCTTTTGTCAAACTTTTGACAAAGGTTTAACTATGAAGTGCAAGAAGAAGATGGTTTTACCAATTGAGGGTAAACTTCAAGGAAAGGATTAGACAAGTTTAACTATAGAGCTCAAAATGATCAAATTACCAAAAGAGCAAGGTCAAAAAGAAAATCGATCATGGATATCAATTGGAAAAGCAAAGAATACCAATTGAGATTTATTGATAAGACTATAAAATCAATCACTCTAAAATGGAGTTATACAGAATATAACTATTAAGATTAATCCAAATTAGAGCTATCCATGATGAAATGGGGTTTACTAAACATAGAATCAAATAATTTAACTATGAAAATCATATGCTATGAAAGTTTTGAAATCATTTAATTCAATCAAAAAATATGACTATCATGTGCAAGATGAGTGAAATGAAATTCAAACATGAAGCCTACCTCAACTAATAACCAACCAAGATTATGAATACATAAACATGGTGGTCATGAGATTTACCTATATGAGCAAGAGAGGTGGCAAACATGAAAATTATGATGCTAATGGAATGTGACATGGAACAAAAAATATATTACTATTAAGTTCAATCCAATGTACACAAGATCTATCAGATTCTCAATAAATGGCATCAATTGGATATGAAATCAATCGCAAATTATATTAAATGAAACCAATTGAATATGACAACATGTTAAATAATAAGGATGTGAACACAAAATTCTATCAAGCATCATAAAAGGATATTCATCACTTTTAAAGATATAACTAATGAGCATAGTGATGAACAAGATAAATTGCAATGCAAAAGAATATAACTAGGTAATGCATGCAATTTTCAAAGTGTCAAAATCATATGAATTCAACACCTAAGATATCCATCAAACATATAGAAATACGAGGAATGGATTTCAAAGAGTTTCATATGATCAAGAACACTACTATCACTACAAGAAGTTGCACTTTTGCCGGCGCTTAAAAAAGTCTATAAAACGCTGGTGAACTCCTTTGCCGGCAATTTCCCTTGTGCCGGCAATACGTCGGTAAAAGCTTGCCAGCAATACCTTTTGCCGGCGAAAAAAGGTTAGCGCCGGGCAAAAGTAATACATTAACGACGTTTTTATTCGCTGGGAAAAGAGGTATAAAACGCCGTGAAAAGGCCTTTATTTTTCAATAATAAATTGATTAAAAACTTTTGCCGGCGTTTTTTTGTGCCGGCAAAACATTTATATTTTATGAAAATTAATTTTCCAAAATTTTTTGCCGGCGTATTTTGTCGCCGTGAAAACATTTATTTTTTTAAGTAATTATTTTGAAGGTGTTTTGCCGGAGAAAATGTTGCGCCGGCAATCAATATTCATTTATTGTATTTATTTGATTTTTTAATTTTTTTTCCTGTATATGCATCATTACAACTTCCAACCTGTATCGTATGAAACTACTATTCTAGTATCTAAGACCAAATCTCCTACACACCCAACATCTATCTATTCCAAATATTCATTCCACTTCATATTAATATTCAAATATCCTTACAATATTAAAAGTACTTTACCATTAGCATTACAAAATAAAAATCCATGCTAACATTCTACTATTTGCCAACATTCAAATGCCAATGAAAAATTACATCTTCATATACAATCATCTCATTGTTGCACCAATCCAACACCTACAACATTGTTCAAAAGAACTTCATACATCCTATTTTAACATATGGCAATCTGCTACTGTGCATCCATTTTTCCTTCATGTTCACTGCATCTTAGTTGCATGGAATCTTTCAACAAAAATTTTTCTTCAATTGTCCCATGGAATTCCAATGCAGATAAAAAGCCGGTTGACAGATCCAAGTGCCCCACGAATCTCAGTTGGTGATATCTGAATGTAAAAAAAAAATTAATACTGCAATAGACATATACAAACAACCAATGAACAATCAAAGAAACTAGTTTAAATTCTAAAAGTAACAACCTCTGATATGTAAAGTGGGACAATGGCAGATGAAATCCTCTTCCAATACCGCAAAGAACACGACCAATTATCACTACGTCAAAACAACCAAAAATCCACAGTCATAGACTGTCGTTTTTTAAAAAAACAACAGCAAAAACTAGTGAGACTAATCAGCATAGCCTCATCTAAAGGTAAGACTAATCAATAAAAATGAATTGTACAATCCTAAATCAAGGAATGGATGCAAGAGCATCAAAAGATTCTGGAAATTAAACTACATATGATTTCGAATGTGACAGCCAAACCAGCAACTTGCATCCACAGAGACTTGTACTGAATTCAAATGAAGTGTTGCAACCATCCCTTATGTTGCCTGAGTTTGTGCCAATTCAGAAGCAGAGAACATTCTTCTTAGGAATTCTACCAGTGGAATTAAAACTCTGGAAACTTGAAGAATTTTACATGCTCCCAAAACAGGAAGTAAGAGATATCGTATATACTTGGAGGAAGTAAGAGATATAAAAAATGTAGTACCTACCAAAATTCAGAATTCAATCAAAATCTCTATTAATATTACCTATCAAAAGACAAGATACTCCAATGGATGCTATTAGGCATAAATTTAACATGTAAATCTTAAGTATGGGAGACAACATGATATGGATACATTCCCAATTTTGAAGTATCTAGGTATCATAGACAAACATCTATTTTTCACTAAGACATAAAACAAGTCAATACCATTAAACTAATGTTCATTGTTCACATACACCAGTTCCATATGTATCAATTTACACTGTACAACTCCCTATTTTACTCTAATCTAAAATCAATTAAAGGAAACCTTGATTTACCTCGGTGCTCATTTGCTTTTTCTTTTCCTTCTCCCTCTCATGCCACTCATAGATTGGGGTAAAATCATAGAGCTCAAATTTCTTAATCACATGGTTTCGGCCAAGTAGCACTTTCCAGTCATTCATAAAGTTGTCAATAAATTTCTGCTTTGTTGCATATTCCGTTTCTTTCATCACTGCAAACATCGTAGCTACCTGCAGAACTAATACTTTCAGCAGATACAAAAAAAATAGTAAATCAAAGTTGCAGGTAAAGTATAAAATGTATTCAGCATCACCTCTTCTTGTTCTGGAGTTAAATCAACTGGCTGTCCATTGTATAGCATCTTAATCCCGTGAGGTTTGTATGGAGGAGGGAAAATGACACCATTGTGCTCCAATGTAGTCCACTTTTGCCCTCCACCGGAGCCAGGTGGCACCTTCAACGACTTTGAGTATTTAGAAGCTTTTATAATCTTTTTTGATTTCTTGTTTTTTTTCTTCAATTGGGAGGTGACAACCTTTGTTGGTTTCTTTGATAAGGATCGATTGTCTGATGAAACTGATTTTTTCACTCTCTGGGAAATTGGTATGTGATCATCATTATCATCCATCTTTGCTTCTTTTTTTACTTCCTTCTCTACCTTAATTTTGTTAGGCACATCCATCTTTGCTTCTTTTTTAACTTCCTGTTCTGCCTTAATTTTGTTAGGCACAGAACCAGCCAGAAGTTTTGGCTTTTTAACTGAAGAAGAGGGAGGTGGACTTCTAACTTCACTTGAAGGCCTTTTATTCGATATGGAGGACTTTGAAGGTTGTTTGCAATTTGGATCGCCCTTGCCAGAACCATTTTTCTTAAGCTTCAAAGACAAAGGCTTATCGTCATCTGAGTCTTGTGAACTTTTTACAGATACACTGGCACCACCAGACTTTGATGAAAACTTAGAAGACAATGGTTTTTCATCCTCTGAATCATCACAAGACTTTTTAGTCGACACACCCTTTTAAAAAATGATATGCTCTTTTGAAACATGGGAGGCATTGCTCTTTTTAACTGTCACAGTAAATGAAGACACTCTAGCGCTCAATGGTTTATCATCATCAGAATCAGCATCTGAGTCAGCAGGAGCTTTCAAAGGTTTCTTTTCCATCATACCAGTCACCAAGTTGCGTTCTGATGAATATTTTGACTTTTCAGTTGTTGAAGTTGATGTTTTTGGGCTTGCTACAGAACGATTTTCTGTCAATGCCTTCCCAGATAAGACCACCTTGCCTTTCAGAGAATCTGAGTTTTGACGATCAGAAGCACGTGCATCAGAGGCATGCTTTCCAGAGGATGTGTCATGCTTATGAGGAGGAGACTTCATTATTGCATCAGAGACACGCTTTCCAGATGATGCATCATGATTGTGAGGTGGAGACTTCATTGCTGCTGAGTTCAGTAGCTTTTCCTTGGACGTCGTGTTATTCCCTCTAAAAAGTAAAGGCTCATCGTCGTCGTCATCAGCATTGCCATTGTTAGTGGCATGCCTGCTTGATGCTCCATCATGCTGATGGGATGACGCGTTCATTAGAGTTGATTTCAATTGAATGGTAAAGATAAGTTCTTTCAGCCACATGTAAGAAGATATGTCACTAGACACATCACCTGTTGACACGATGTGATATTGCCACAAGACACATAAAATACAAGTCTCCAGTCTCTCCATGGCATTACCATTTCCCCGAGGCACTGTGGATAGACATTTTGTATTGATTTATGCCTAGCTTTGAATGCAATTCTATATTTGTTGTCACAGATTTTAAACGAACATGCACCTTATTGAGTGGAAGCATAAAGTGGGTGTGACCTGTGAGTGGCATTGCCAATCACATCATTAGGAAAATTATGCATTTGCAGGGTGCTCAAACCATTACATCTGATTGCAAACCACGAATCAAAAGAGACTAACCCACAGAAAGGTAAGCAAATACACATGTTACCTTCAGAAGAATCAGCTGTTGTTGGCCCAATAAGAAACCACTACATGAGGTCTAATATCAAAGGCCAAGAATTTCGTTTACAGCCAAGTTCTCTCAGAATCTGTTAGCGTAAACAATGAAAAAAAATGATTTAGCATAATTTGTATGACTAGACAAAATTGAAGATAGCTTCAAGGGTTTAGAATTCAAAGGAGAAACAGTTTTAAGTAAATAGATATATTGTCCGGTGTGCAAGTTCACAATGCTATCTTTCATCATATGAAGCCAATGTATTCAACTAAAACATCATATGGTGTATTGGATCAGTTAAAACACAATGCATTCTTTTGTCACAAGTGTCCAACTACAGTTGCATACACTACAAAGAAACCACCCACAAACTAGTAAATAAGTCCAAAACTTTCACAGCCTTATGCAGTAACACTACAAGCTTGTATGCATCTCTCACAAACAAACCAAGATGCTATATAGATCTAGACTAGAGTATAGTAGTAGTGCCCTATTGCAACAGTGAACTCTTAAAGAAAAGCCAAATACATATTTTATTACCACCATTCAAAAAACATTAAAAGAAAACATGTTCCCAAATTTGAATTATAAATGAAAAGGGTAGGATTGCTCATTTTCAAAAACATCCCCATTTTTTTAAAAATTTTCAAAAGGAGACCAAAACAGGGCCCCAAGTCTTCTATGTTTCTTTCAATTTGAGTCCTTTCCAGCAAAATACCCTAGCCCTAGCCCCTGGCATGCCCTTTCACCACCAGTTCTCAAGAAAATGTATGAAGCATAACTTGAGTTCACCACTGATATGTTGTTACTTTGTTTCTATCCAAAATAACAAATCCTTTTATTACTATATTCATATCAAGTATAAACTCACCTGGCTTTACCTTGAAAGGTAAAGGGGATCCACTCAAGGTCTGGTTTCACCCCCTACATGCAATGAGAGACTTCTAACAGTGGCAGCAACAAACTCAAGTCCAATATACCCAAGCTCATTCCAGCCTTTGTAAGTGACATTTAAACTCACAATGGTCCCATTTTCATAAGATGCTGAAACTGTGAAGTTATGTGATTCTAGTCCTTCACTTGTCGATGATATGTTATTACCAAATGCATCTTTAGGCATTACTAGGATATTCACAGCAGTCCCCGCCACAAACTCATTCACAAGATTCATCCATGAAGGAACACAAACAGAGGGGTGCATACGACCATAAAAAAATGGAGATTAGGATTACAAAGCAAGTGAAATGAACATAAGATCCAGTTGGGTCATAAATTCAGTAACTGATAAAAATAATGTGATGAATCTCATCGAATAATACCATGATAACTACGCATCTATAGTTCTATACATGTTCTTTTACGTTTTACTTTGGGAGGAAAAAGAAAAGTAGCTATTGTAAGTTGGATCCACCCTCTCTTAATACCTGCATTGTGCTGGATCCACCCTCTCTTAATACATGCATTGTGCTGGGTAATGGAATTCAGGGAGGAAGCTTTAGCGTTTTTCTAGAACTTGACAAGTTTGCCAAATTTGATGACACTTTGTTGTGAAACACTGCTTCCATCCAAGCTAATCCTGTTCAGAGAGAACTAAGAACATTTATAAAGAGATTTTAAAGAGATTTTGATTCTCTTACCTCTGTTACATGTATGTTTTCAATTACTGTTATGATAACAGAGATTAACTTTTGTGGCTGATTCAGTCTCCATTTATGATAATTTTGATACTTGATATAACCGCAACTTCGTGTTTAACATGGTTACAAAACAAAAATGGGAATAAGCTAACATGCATTTAGAAACCTGTTTAGCATTTTTCATTAGTGCTAACAGACTTTTAAACAAAATTCATGGTCAACGGACTTGGGGGATATGAGAGAGTGAAAAAAGCACTTACAGTTCAATAGTAGCATAAAGTTGAGCCTCATCTTTTGGCATGCTGAGAAGAAAAAGAAGATTACAGTTGGAGGTACTAAAATTAATTCATTGAGGATGATGAGTGCAGAAAAGTTAATGTAAGAAACAAAGAACTCTACCTGTAAAAGATATAAAACAGGGTTGCAAGCTGAAACTTCGCAAAATACCCTCGCTACAGGCACAACAGCAGAGTTAGGACTCAAAAGATAATAAAACTCAAAGCAAAAGGTTTCATTCAGTCATGACGACATACATGCAGCTGAGGTGGTGGTTTAGTGTAATAACATTCGGGCACTACATGCTCAGGATCTCCTTTCACAGGCTCGTCCGACCATGGAGACCATGATTTCTTATAACACCTAATAAACCCCAACAAACTAAAAAGATGCACCAAAAAAACTCTGCTAATTCCAAAAACAACATTCTCATTACAAGATACAAAACAATAAAAAGGGAAGTTGGTCTTGGCCTTTTTCAGAACCATGAAGAATTACTGATTCAAACAAAGATAATTCTAAAGCAGTAATGAGTCTTGTAATCAACAATGGTGTATCATTAAATCCTCAATCTCAGTAATGCTCAACTTACCATAAAGTACTTTTGCAAAGCATAGTGAAAAAGATAAAAAGTAAAAGAGTTTATAGCAACTGAGCCATTAAACAGACACCATAAGGGTTCTAAAATCTTTTCTGCATGGAATCTTTCAAGATAAAATCTTCTTCAATTTTCATTCAATCCGGCATAAAAGGTTTCAAGAAAAGGTTTCACCAATCACAACACATCGAAATTCTCATCACCCCTTGATCCTTCCAACTCCAAAAACAAAGACCCATCATCCATCTCCTATAAGAAGACTGCCTCCTAACTTCAATCTCAATTAAATCAGCCCATCATCAATTAAGTGATTAGAGAAAGAGAAAAGTTTAAGGAGGCTAATGGCAAAAGAAGAAAGTGTAGTTCTCTTGGGTTTTTGGGTGAGCCCATTTGCCATGAGAGTTAGGATAGCTTTGGAGGAGAAAGGTGTTGGGTTTGAGGCTAGAGAAAAATGACTGTCTTCGACAGTCATTTTTCAGCCTTTTTGACGTAGTGTTAGAGATAGTAATCAACATGCAAATAAAATACCATTTTGAAAAGAGTAATCATATACAAACCTGGAGAAGTCGAATCCTGAGTTCCACCAGAGGTGCCATCCCCACCAACAAAGGAACCTGGATCTATGCCTGCGCGCTCAGCTAACTGGAGGACTAAGCCCTCGAGGAAACTGGTTCTCTTGCCAAACTCCGCTACCTGCTGCCGGAATTGAAGTACCTCAGAATCAAGGCCCGTTCGATTTTGGGTTGAACCTAAAGTGGACTTTGTGCAAATGCCAAAACCCTTAAGGTATCCCGATCTCTGTCCAAGCACCTTGACGGATATCTGTTCATCGGTCAACGGAGATGTGATGGAGGGTTGGGATTGTTCAGCAGTCACCCGCACTAATTCCTCCTGCCATTTTTAAACATGTAAAAATCAAATAAAGTGAGTTTAACATATGTATAAAAGTATATTTGTATTGATATATAAAACATGACTTAGGCATATGTACATGTGTCTTCTGAGCCTCCTCATTTATCCACTGTTTCTTCCCGTGCATATAGTGGGTGTCGTGGTAGAAATCGGAAAACGGCTGCGCATGTCCAGCATTCTGTGCTCTCTGTTATGACATTAGATATTTCGTTAATAGAAGAAATTAATTTTCATAACTCTGTCAAAGGGAAAAAATTCTTAAATCTGCACTTACGATTATTGAACTACGTGCTAGGAACGATCTAGAGCCGCTCGTATGATTCCACGGCATCTTCGATCGGCTAACTCTCGCTTTCTTTGACTTCTCCTACACAGAAAAGTAAAAAACAATATACTAGTCAAAATAATTTTTAACTAATACAATGATCTTGCTCAATAATTGTAGCAGAGATATATACAGAACCATTAAAAGTTACCTTCCACTCCATAGTCTCCCACAAATTGTCGATCATCCAAGCCCAGTCATCTGCCTTACAAGGCTTTAGTGGGTGGCTCTTTGGATCGGGCACTCCCTCCTCGAAAAGAGACAAATAGTGGGTATGTAATTCACACTTCCAGTCCCTGTACAGTTTCTGGCACTTCGCATCAACGACAACCTTGATGATTGGATCGTTCACATAGTCCCCGAACTAAAAAAATTGCTGCAATTGCAAAAACAACAAGTAATGTGAGACAACAATTAAACTTTAATGATTTTAATTGAATACGCATTAAATTATCTCAAATGAAATTACCTGAACTCTCTTTACCACCAACTTCTTGATCCCCTCAGGAACAGACTTCCAGCCTTCTTTCCGAACAGGTGCCTCATCTCGAATCTCTTCCCCGAGTAGGTTTGCAAAACTAGTGGCAAATTCGCCCTCTGGCGCAAGGCTCGAAGCTGGGATCGAAATTGGGATGGCATGGCCAAGCCGCCACCTCAGCTTTTCCACCTTCAACCCCCTTGTCTTGCCCCGTACACGGCGGGAGCCCTCGATTGAGGCTGATGCTGTCACAACCACAATATTAATTGAGTTAGCATATAACATTAAAAGAATGTACATTTTGAAAAAGACAATAATTCTAAATTTCTCACCAACACTGCTGCCACCCGTACGAGGAGTCAAAACCTGGTCAGGCTGGCTAGAAGAACTAGTAAGTTGTGTAGGACTACGCGCTCTAGCAATGGTCGCCACCTCTGGCATGCCATCCGCATGAGAAGACTGTGTGACTCGAGGCTGTGCCGGTGTAGCTTGGCCCGCCCCCTCGGGCGTGCTCTCTGCACGAGAAGACCGTGTGACTGGAGGTTGTGTCGGTGTCCTCAGGGCTAGTGCAGCTGCTACAGCGCAAGCATGTCTACTTCGCTTCCCTCGATTCATATGAGTAACCTGTCGCAACACAACAATGAATTATTAGTACATAAATACATAAATAAAGTGAATGAAGTAAAAATTAACAACTAGACACAAATTACCGTATTTGCCGGAGACCCAGAAGTCTCATCATCCCCATCATCACCCGTATTTTCATCCGAAGAAACCAACCCAAAATCACCCTGGGGTGGTCGATATTCTTCGTTGTCTTCATCTTCACCCGGTTTTCTTTTTCCATCTCCATTTCTCCTTTTGCTCGTTTGACCCAATCCAAAAATGAAATTGGATATGTGCTTTACCCCCAAAGCACGACATCTCTCGTCTATTTCCATGATGTTCTTACTTATCACCTTCTCGTATTATGTCAACTTTGCCTGTTTCGCCACCCACCCAGGCTTGACATATGTTTTACTTCCCTGGACATTTTTGACAACTATAAATGACATATCAGAGAATGAAGGCATAGGCATATAAAATGAGACATATTTAATGAGCCATGAAATGTAAACCAAAAAAATTATTAATTTAGAACACTTGTCCTTGCACAAATAAAAAACAAACACTACACATCATACTCTATATCAGGATCTATATCGGGATCGAACTGGCTACACAGATCGTCTTCATCATCATCATCTATATATTCCGCCATAGTTTCATCCTAGACATCGCTATGCTCCGCCATTGGCTCATCACCATTAACTATCTCTGGCGGAATATCATCCCTACAGTAGTGAACATCCCTATCTTGGACACAGATTGGGACTGAAAGAAAGTGCGATTCAGATCTGAACTCTTGATGACACTAAAGAGTTCTATGGCTGGAATTTTCAAAAATCAATCTGGTATGATCTGGACTGCTGAAACCAGCCATGTAAATCACATAATACCACCATGAAAACATGATCAACTTGTGTGTATTCTAAAAGGTACAATGGAGAAGACATACCTGATGTTCTTGGGTTGAAAAACCTCTGGAAACTGAACTTGTAAACTGCTGATCACAAGCCTGTAATCAGCTATATATGTTGCAGGAATTTACTGCAGCAACTTTCCTTTTGATCTTCTCTTCTAAACCACAACCCAATCTGATTGGTGTTGATTGTGGGATCAAAATATGGTTTCCTAGATGGGTTTTCTGAATAACTCTTTGTGGAAAAGACCTGAACCTGATCTCCACTCTTCAATCAATGAAGAAGAAGATGGCTGGGCGTGAGTCTCTCTAAGAAGAAGGGCTGGGCGTGAACCTCTCTCTTTCTCTAGGGCAGCCAATGGAGAGCTATTGTTGCACGCCAAGGGTTATTCTTCCAATCCTTGTTGCACGCCCAAGGGATGGTACACTATATATGAAACTATTCTAAACCCACTTAGTCAAAGAGTACTAATCACGCTTAAGACTAACACACGACTTAATTAACACTAATCGGGTTCACTCGGGCCAGGGTCTTACAACTTCCCACATATGTGAGCTCCTCTTCCCAGTTGTGTGGGTTACCTTGTCTAATAACCACGTCCACTAAGACTCAAAAGAAGGAAAAAAAATAAACACAAAGAATAAGAGGGAGAGATATACCTTAATGGAGGAGGAAGATTGAAATGGGCACTGAAATCAGGGAATGAACCCTACAAAATATAAGGAAGATTGTAGTGGACAGTGATAACAGTTAATGAAAGGTACAGAACAGAATGAAAATATAAACAAAAAAGGCACCTGTTGACTTTATACCAAAGACTTTATGCGATATCATATGAATTTCTCGCGATATCACAAGCAGTAGTTGTGATATCTCATGTAGTAATTGTGATATCGTCTAAAGTGTTGTGATATCGCAAAAAAGTAACTTTTTTACTATTTCAACGTACGGACAGTACGGAGAACATGTAGGTAAATATGTGGAGTTTGGTAACATGGGGGCGAGTTATTAACATGTACAAGTGACCGTATGGGAAAAACCCCTAAAAAGGGCATTATATGCTATGAGTCATCCGGGTGTGATCATTGTTTTGATGGTAGCTTAGAATGGAGCCCACATGGGGCTGTTTCATTTTCTAGGTAAGTTGGACCCACATATAAATTTCTCATTATCTCAATTAACTTTGTACTTTTAACATTTTGTTATGTGAGAATCCAAGTGTTGCGGGTGTAATCTTTTTTTTTTCACTAGGGCCTACATGAAAATGTTACATTTTGTGAACTCAAGATGGATCTTAGTAGCTATCCAACGCATAATTCATGAATTCAAGATGGACTGAATTATTAGGCATGAACTCTACGACGAATCAAGAGAAAATTAAAATTTAGAAAGACTTTAGTAGAATTTTAAATTCAACAATCTAAGCATACGCTCCCCAAATTCTTGCGAAAAAATGGATGGGCCCTTTATTTATAGATGTTTATAGATGAAAGAAACAATGAGAAGGGTGTAAATCAGTAAAAATAAGTCAGGTTAGGTAGTGGTGGAAATGCATAAGAAATTTTCTTCAACTTTAGGGGTCTTCTGAAAATCTTCACCCTCGAGTTTAGGCTAGGAAATTAATTGAGATTAAGGGCACATTTGTGCAATCACTTTTTTTTTTTTTGTGGAAAATGCATGGAAAGTGGAAATACTTTTTCTATAACACTGGAAAACACATGGAAAGTAGAAAAACTTTTTCTATAAAGAGTAAAGTTCCACATTTGTTGCATTTGCTTTTCCATAAGGAAAAGTGAGAACATGGACTGCATTTCTCGTGATTTAGTGGAAAAGTGAAAAATTTTATATTCATACTTCTCACATAGGAAATCAAGATCCTCCCTATTAATAAAAATTAGTTTGCATTTTTCCTTTCTCGCTTGGAAAATGTGTTGCACTAAACAACCTAAAAAGAGCTGAATGGAAAAGAGCACCGTTAGTGTCGTAGTCATATATATCTATACTAATCTTGTGCTGCCAATTTTGTGTCAAGGCCAAGACCTTGCCTCTAGTAGCCTTCTCAAGGAAGATCAAGTGAAGACCAAAAGATCAAGTCTTAAAAGGCCCTGGATTATCAAGTCAAAATTCTCCATGATATGCCAACCTATTCAAGTAAAATGGACCCTAGGTTTAAACAAGGAAAGGGCCTTAGAACCCTCAAACAAACAAGTAAAACTAGTAGAGCGAAATCGGTTGAACTAAACAACTCAGTTGTTTAAGTTTGATGTGAATTTAAATTCAATCTTTTAATACTGTAAGAGCACAACTGTCCTTTTGAGACAGTGGCAAGTATAGGTCGAATCCCACAGGGAGCACTACTAAGTTAAAATTCCAAATCTGATTTTTTTTCAATGATAATGACAAGAGAGATAAAGAAAATGAAAAACAATTATAAGATTAAGAAAATGCTAGATCTAGAGTGCAGTGATAAAATATGAGAAAATGCAGATTAGAATATCATGAATCCATCAAGTAGTTCCACCATCATTCTATGCAATATATAAAATAATTTTGTCCCCAAAATTCTTCAAATAAAAAACAAATCAATGTTTTCTTATTTGGATAATTTGTCTATCAAAGGGTACAATTTTTCACAATTTATTTAAGGCAAAAAACTCCTTCACCTAATGAAATTGTGAATTTAACTAAATATCACATATTAATCAAAGATAGATTATCAAATAATTTCAATCTAAGAATAATCTATTAAGAAAACATACATGATTAAAACATTGTTCAAATAAAAAATTAAATAACAAAGGTTGTCAATGACAGAAGGCAGATTTATTATTATAATCAATACGCAAGAGACAAAAATATCACATAGATTAATGATGAAAAATACTTAACTTCATCTGACATTCTGATCCAAGGATCTACTCCTCCATTGCAAAAGAAGTGATTTTCATTAAGAACTTCATGGCAATTACAATTTTCTCTCACACTCTTCTAACCTAGTTTTGAAATAGGGCCCCAGAATACCCAAAAGTAACTCTTAAATTCTATTAATTAGGGAAAGAAGAGAAAAATGAGAGAGAATAATTAGGGACGTCCAAGGGGTGGAGTTTGTCTCCCGTATGCTACCTTTTGGTTCCTTTTATATCTCCGGTTATCCTATAGATACATTGAATCTGGACACCTTCTTTGCAGATTTGATTTGTCTTCATTGATATGGTATATCTCTTATCCTTTTTGGATTTGAATGAGGTGGAAGCTTTTGGAAACCTCTGGGTGGCTTGGCTAATCTTTAAATGGGGTCCCACAAGGGATGTGCAGCAATTGATTATCAACGGTGTGGATTTAATTTGCAATCCCGTCTAAAAATGAACATGAAAAATCTCCGGACCCATAACTTCGTCAATATAGCTTTGATTTGCACATTCTTGGGCTCCACGAGTATCTACTTTGAATAATCTTTCCAACGGTAGGTAAATTTCATCGATTCGACTGTCAAATTGAAAGTTTTGGCCATTTGAAGATGAGTTGTCCTAAGAAAAATGGGATTAGCTTTTAAAATTTGATTTGCAATGGATTCTATCTCTGCACAACTTCCATTTTCGAAAGGACATCAAATGTGGACGATTCAAACTCTTTTTCTTTTGTTCCAATCAGAATGGTACTCTTTGAATGATCCATTAATAATTTCAAATTTGCAACTACTTCGGACCCTGCCATGTGGGACATTTCATCTATTTGAACAGTGGGCCCTATAAGAAGTCTTCTACTGTAGTTAGAATTCTTCAACTGACATGATGAGTGGACCCCTCCTTTGATTGATTTTCATATGGCTTGTGTGTGGGGACCACATGGTGAGTTCTTCAATTTTCTTCTTTTCAAGCTTCAATTCAGCAATGTAGGGCCCAAGATAACTGTGTGCTTGAAAGTGGGCTTTATGACAAAGGCCTGTAATTCTCATTTTCTGCACATTCTAATTCAACACATCAAATGCTGAAGAGCCCATATTGAAGCGGGACCCATTCAGAAAGAGTTCTACTCCAACTGGGTCTCTTCGGAGAAAATTTGCAAAACAATCTAAGTTAAGGCAGAAAATGTATGAAAAGTACGAAAATTCTGGTTCCTAGATGAAAATGCAGGAAATGATGAAATTAGATGAATAATGATGCAATTCACCCAATTAAATCTCTAATTCATCCCAAAATGATGCATAAATGTGCAAATTCATGAACTCAACACACCCCCCAACCAGCATTTTGCTAGTCCCTTAGCAAAAGTTGCGAGCAAAAAGATTTGAAGCTCTTTGACATAATCTAAAAAAGTAAATATGAAAACAAAACCACTTTTGCTGGTGTTCTCAGTTGTATTTAGCATATGCAACAAACCCTTAAACCCTTAGGTTCCCCCTAGTGGACGAGTTGTGCCTCGTGAGGGTTTGCAGTGAATATACCCACAAAATTCTTTTTTTTTTTTTGCAAAACATGTTTAAAACCTATCAAAATCCAAGGAAACCTCTTCCAAGAGAAAACTTATACACACTGACTATTCTCGATTCTCTTAAACTCGGTTCACCAATCCTATCTTTTGGTTAGAAATTCTCGAAATCATACTAATTGATCGTGCACGGTGAAAAGATATATTTGTAATAAGTATCAAATGATCCACCAATAATTTCTGTGAATTATTTTATTTTATTTTAAATTTTGGGTTGCCTAATCCTAGTAAAGAAAAACAGTCTTCCTTTCAAGGCAATAATGACGGCTTTCACACTACTGTTTTTTCAAAGGCCGCGATTTTTTTTTCAAACACACACATATGACTGTGCAATGTCTAGGTTCCTTAAGCTTTCTAATTAACCCATGTAATGAGCATTAGGCCAGTGACTCCCAAAACAGATGTCTTTAGGGCACTAGGTATGTAAATACCCCTAATGGCTTACTGGCTCGGGTTAAAAAGGCTACGAACCCAAACTAGTCACAAAACTTTTTATTCTTTACACTTTTTTTTATATATATTTTCTTTTTTTTTTCAATTCATTTCTTTTTTTTCTTCTTTTTGTTTCTTTTTTTTTCTGTGGTCCCCAATGATAGGTAGCCCTTTCCATGTATGTGGCCATTGAACCAGGAAGCTTTGTACACTAAGGGTCGATTCTCCATTTTTTTATCAAAGAAAAAACGGAAATCATAGCTTCACATTCAAAATCTTGAAAACATATACCACCTGTGTAAAAGTGAAGGATCAAAATTGAACACTTCTCTAAAAATCCTTACCATAAATAAAATGGTGAACCATTGTTTTCTTTTGCCCAAAATAAATATCTTCAGCCAATAAAAATTCTCTTGAAAGTTTCCCTCTAACCTAACAATAGCAAATTCTTTTTAAGTCTCCTAAAAACCAAAGCAAAGAGAAAAAGAAAATGTAGAATGAAAATTGAACAAATGATCACATGTTAAGTTCTAACTCACACCCCCAAACATAAATTCAATATTGTCCTCGATGTTATGAATGCATGTGTAATGTGAAAATGAACAATAAGGAAATTTGGAATACCTTACCATGTGGGGTATTGCAAAAGAATGTGAACAACCAGCTCAATTACCTAACAAAATTGGGCTACCTCCCAAATAGCGCTAAGTTTAATGTCGTCAGCCCGTCGTGACCAAAAATTATTAGTCTTGGTAAATTAGGTCTTCCAGAAGGATATCCTCAACGTGTTTATCCTTCAGTTCTGGAAACGGTTTCAACGGTTGACCATTCACCTTGAAAACAGCCCCATTCTTGGGATTTTCAATTTCCACAACACCATGAAAGTAAACAGTCCTGACAATGAATGAACCAGTCCACTGGGTTCGTAACTTCCCTGGAAATAGGTGTAATCGGGAGTTATACAAAAGGACTTTCATACCCGGTTCAAAGGATTTTCTTAAAATTGACTTATCATGGTTCAACTTCATTCTTTCCTTGTAAATCTTGGCATTCTCATAGGCATCATTTCGAAGTTCTTCCAACTCATTTAGTTGCAATTTGCGCAGAGTACCCGTAGTGGGTAAGTCAAAATTGAACTTCTTAATAGCCCAATAAGCTCTATGTTCCAATTCAACAGGCAAGTGGCATGGCTTCCCATAAACCAACCTATATGGGGACATCCCAATAAGACTCCATTAAGCGGTTCAATAGGCCCACAGTGCGTCCATCAATCGCAAAGACCAGTCTTTCCGAGTGGGATTGACCGTCTTTTCCAGAATTTGTTTAATTTGCCTATTTGAAATTTCCGCTTGGCCACTTGTTTGTGGGTGATAAGGTGTAGCAACCTTATGGGTGATAGAATATTTTTTTAGCGAATGCTCAAAGGGACGATTGCAAAAGTGATTGCCTCCGTCACTAATGATCGCTCTAGGGGTACCAAAGCGAGAAAAGATATGATCTCTCACGAACTTAATCACCACATAGTGCTCATTCTTCTTTGTCGGTATGGCTTCTACCCACTTGGAAACATAGTTTACAGCCAGCAAAATGTAAAGATTTCCAAAGGAATTTGAAAATGGCCCCATGAAGTCAATTCCCAACACATCAAAAATTTCCACCACAAGTATGGGAATCAAGGACATCATGTTCCTTCGATTGAGCCTGCCAAGCTTTTGATATCTCTCACGGTTCAAACAGAAAGTGTGGCAATCTTTAAAGATAGTGGGCCAGTAAAATACACACTGCAAAACTTTTACAACTGTCTTTTTCGAACTAAAGTGGCCCCCATAAGCATGATCATGGAAGAAGGAAATGACCGAGTAATGGTCATGATCAGGAATGCATCTTCTGATGATCTGGTCTGGGCAGTATTTAAAAAGATACGGGTCATCCCAGAAAAAGTACTTGACCTCCGTTAGAAATTTTGATCGATCATGTTTTGACCAATGGGCGGGTATCTCCCCTGTAGCAAGGTAATTGATTATCTCTGCAAACCAGGGGATTTGAGAAATACTGAGCAATTGTTCATCAGGAAAATTCTCATTCATGAGACCTCTTCTGATGGCTCTAAAGGTATCCTCAAAAGATGGTCTGCTACAACATTCTCACATCCTTTTTTATCTCTTATTTCCAAATCAAACTCTTGTAGCAGAAGGATCCACCGGATCAATCGGGCTTTTGCATCCTTTTTGGACAGAAGGTATCTTAGAGCTGCATGGTCCGTGTAGATGATGACTTTGGACCTTATCAAGTAGGACCGAAATTTTTCCAAGGCAAAAATTACAGTTAGTAATTCTTTTTCAATGGTTATGTAATTTAGTTGTGCATCATAGAGGGTCCTACTGGCATAGTAAATCACATGTAACCTCCCAACCCTTTGACCCAAAACAGCTCCAATATCAGTATCGGATGCATCACACATTACCTCAAATGGGATGGTCTAGTCAGGTGGCTGAATTATAGGAGTTGAAGTTAGTTCATTTTTCAATTTCTCAAAAGCCTTTTGACACTTCTCATCAAATTCAAACAGGGCCTCTTTTGTCAGCAATTAGCATAAAGGTTTAGCGATTTTACTAAAATCCTTGATGAATCTACGATAAAAACTAGCATGGCCCAGGAATGATCGAATTTGCTTAACTGATTTTGGTGGTGGCAATTTGGAGATCAAATCAATTTTTGCTTTGTCCACCTCAATTCCATTTTCAGAAATAATGTGTCCCAGAACTATGCCCCTTTTTTTTTTCCATAAAATGACATTTCTCCCAATTTAAAACTAGATTCTTTTCTTTGCATCTTTCAAGCACCATGGACAAATGATGTAAGCACTCCTCAAAAGAATTGCCAAAGACCGAAAAATCATCCATGAAAACCTCAATGAATCTTTCTACCATGTCAGAAAATATGCTCAACATGCACCTTTGAAAGGTGGCCGGTGCATTGCATAGCCCAAAGGGTATGCGTTTGTAAGCGAAAGTGCCAAACGAACAGGTGAAGGTGGTCTTTTCCCGGTCCTCAGGTGCAATTGGAATTTGATTGTAACCGGAATAACCATCAAGAAAACAATAATAAGCATGACTGGCTAGCCTTTCGAGCATCTGATCCATGAATGGGAGGGGAAAATGATCTTTTTGAGTGACTGAGTTCAACTTCCTATAATCAATGCATACCCTCCATCCAGTCTGTACCTGAGTGGGTACCAATTCATTGCCTTCATTTTGAACCACTGTTATTCCAGATTTCTTTGGTACCACTTGAATCGGGCTCACCCATGCACTATCAGATATGGGGTAAAGCACCCCTGTTTCGAGTAAATTTAACACTTCCGACCTAACAACTTCCTTCATTGCAGGGTTCAGTCGCCTTTGTGGTTCACGAGAAGTTTTTACATTTTCTTCCAAATGGATTTTATGTTGGACCGCAGATCGGCTAGTTCCTTTGATATCTGTAATGGACCACCCTATAGCTTCCTTGTATTCATCCAAAATTTTCACGAGTTTTTCCTCTTGGACAGGGTCCAAGTTTGAAGCTATAATCACTGGAAGGGTTTCTAACGGGCCTAAAAATACATATTTCAAGGTATCTGGCAACTGCTTGAGTTCTAACTTAGAGGGCTCTACAATCGATGGGACAGGTGGGGAAGCAGATGGAGTCAAAATCTCATGCTTCGGTTGCCACCTGGAGCAATCCATGGATGGCGTTGAGTCTAACAGTGCATTGACTTCCTCAATATGTCCATCTACATCAAAATCACTTCCAAAGTGGGCCAGACAAGCCTCTAGTGGATCTTTAAGTTTCAAAAGGGGTACGTGATTTTCCACCAATTCATGAATGTAACTAACTTCAAAAACCCCATCATCCTCATCAGGAGGTTGTGTATGTTGGAATTAGGTGGGCCTCGTGGATAGGTTTTCAAAACTTTTTGACCCACTTGACTCAGGGATTAAATATCCAAAAGGCCATAAACCATATCCAGGATGCAATCCCTCTATCTCATGAATCAAGTACAACAATAAAACCTATAAAAGATAGAAATCAACAACTACATGCATCCAAAACAATCCACAATAAATAGAGAAGTAGATTATACCTTTGGAACCCGACAATGCTCTAATGGAGGAGAAGACAATCAACTTGATCAAGAACTCTTTTTGAAGCAATTAGAGATCTCCAAGACCTTGTTGTCTTCCACGCTATGACCCTCTATCAGATATCTTTTCTCAAGTAAATGGGTGGGATCTCTAAGAGAAAACCCTACTAGAAACTCTAAGGAAACTAGAAGAGAGAGAGGAAGAGAAGAGATGTGAAACTCTTGCACTTGAGGAGTCTTGGGCGTGAATAATAGAGTGGGATGTCCAAGGGGTTTCTTCCCTATTTATAGCCCTCAAATCTCCTCTTAAGACTTTCTTACTAATTGCATTAGAAGTCACACTTCCACACAAATTAGTAGCTTACTATTACCACTATTAGAAGTCCACTTCAAATAGAAATAATAACTTTCTAATTCCTTCCTTTTAGAGTTCAAGTAAGATTAGTAACTTCCTAATATCTTGGGCTAGCATGGGGACCACTATGGATTCCTTAGAAAGCCGGTTCCACTGGGACACGCGACCCCACATCTCATGTGCAATCCGGACCTACAGTTAATTGCAAATAACACCACTATATAAATGCAATTGAACTCCAGTCTTAGGAATAAATTACAATGAAGACCTTAAACTTCCCAATTAACACAAGTAGGCCCCTCTATCAATATCCATGGATCAATTGGAATAAATCTGTCCCATCTAATCCTTTATCCACATCTTATTATCCTTGAGCCCCACTTAATCACAGTGATCATCGGTACCATCCAATTAACTCTTAATTGAGATGGGTGCACACGTACTAATGATAAATCCATTAATTGGCACAAGCGGATAATATAGATAGATTCCATCTTGATCATTGGATGTTCCCATAATCCTACTACCACATACCCAAGACACCGAGGTATTGACCTACAGTTGGCCTCACTCATTGGTGACTCAAAGCAAATAAATAGACAAAAACTTGAGTTCATCAATGTCTCAGGATTGAGAGCCTATTGCTAGGGAATTACGAGAGCAGTCCTTAAATCGAGACAGTATTTCATAAGGTGCTTCTCATGGTCCTTTAATACATCCAATGTACCAACACTATGATCCAGAATCTTACATTCTGATGATCGAGACAAATCACACTATCTTCATAGTGATCAAAGTGCTGCAACCTTATCAGATGAGATGCCCAGTCTCATCACTGGTTGTGAAGATATTTTAAGTATAAGATTTGTGACACATGTCTCCCGTATGTGGATCTCATCCATATGCATATATCACATCTAATATACTAATGTGACCCGGTTCATCTCATGAACCATTATGTCATATGTATTGGTCATGTTCATTAAGTAATAGACACCATTCATCTCATGAAAGGAAAGCATGATTTTATTGATAAATAAAGAAATTAATCAATTTATTACATCAACTGATGGATTGAGACCACACAATCTAACAGTCTCCCACTTGGGCTCAATGCCAGTCGGGGTTGCATCTCATACCCATCCCATCTACATGCTACTCAAAGACTTTGGTAGTCAAAGGCTTAGTAAAGGGATCTGCTAGATTGTCCGCAGAGGCTATCTTGGTAATAGCAATATCACCTCTCTGCACAATCTCTCTGACTAAATGATATTTCCTCTGTACATGCTTTTGGCTTTTGGGCTCCTTGGACTGAGCGACTGCCCCGCTGCTGTCACAGTAAACTGTGAGCGGTTGTCATGCCAAAGGTACCACCCCAAGTTCCATAAGGAATCTCTTGAGCCATACTGCTTCTTTAGCTGCTACATATTCAGCCTCTGAGGTGGAATTAGCATTACATTTCTGTTTTATACTCCTCCAGCTGATAGCTCTGCCACCAAGCATAAATACATAACCAGAGGTGGATTTTCTGGAATCCTTATCTGACATGAAGTCAGAATTTGTATATCCGACTGGAACCAGCTCATTACTGCCATAAATTAACATGTAATCTCTAGTCCTTCTCAAGTATTTGAGAATACACTTTACAACAGTCCAATGTTCAGGTCCTGGGTTAGACTGATATCTGTTGACTAGGCCCACTGCATGACAAATATCCGGTCTAGTACATAGCATAGCATACATGAGGCTACCAATAGCCAAAGCGTATGACATCGACTTCATCTGTTCCTTTTCCTCAGGTGTCTTAGGACACTGATCCTTGGAAAGGTGCACTCCATGCCTGAAAGGTGTAATACCCTTCTTGGAGTCTTGCATAGCAAACGGTACCAGTACCTTATCTATGTATGCAGCTTGGGATAAGCCAATCATCCTATTTTTTTGGTCTCGATGGAGTTTGATCCCTAGGATGTAGCTAGCTTCTCCCAAGTCCTTCATATCAAAAGTCTTGGCCAACCAAACTTTTACCGTCGAAAGCATTCCCACGTCTTTCCCAAGGAGTAGGATGTCATTGACATATAAAATCAGAAAGACTACCCTATCACTTTCACTTTTCGTGTACACACATGACTCACTCGGATTTTGACAAAAACCAAATGACTTGATTGCTTGATCAAAACGGATGTTCCAGCTTCGGGATGCCTGCTTCAGTCAATAAATAGACTTTTGTAGCTTACAAACCTTTTGCTGTTGGTTTTTAGCTACAAAACCGTCGTGCTGCACCATATAGATGTCTTCCTCAAGATGGCCGTTGAGAAACGTTGTCTTGACATCCATTTGCCAAATCTCATAATCGAGATGAGCCGCAATGGATAAGAGTATCCTGATGGACTTGAGAATGGCTACTAGCGAGAAGGTTTCCTCATAATCGATACCCACTTTCTGAGTATACCCTTTCGCAACAAGCCTGGCCTTAAAGGTCTCCACTCTACCATCCGGTCCCCTCTTTCTCTTGTAGACCCACTTGCACCCAATAAGTTTAATATTGGCAGGTAAGTCCACAAGTGTCCAGACCTGATTGGAGTACATAGACTCCATCTCAGCTTTCATAGCATCTTCCTAACGCCCCGAATCTATGTCACTAATTGCTTCATCATAGTTACAGGGATCTTGTTCCGGTTCTTCCGGAATTGCCTCGTAAGACTCTCCCAAGAACTAGAACCTGTCAGGGGTTCTGACAATCCTCCCACTACGACGAGGCACTGGTGTAACTACTGGGTACGGTAAGGGCAGTTCTTCCTCAAGTTCGGTCATACTTGGATTTGGAATTGTCTGCTCTTGAATTTCTTCTAAGATCACCTTTTCTAAAGATTTCCGATCCATCATATAATCTTCCTCCAGAAAAACTGCATTAGTGCTCACCAGCACTTTCTGCTCTCTGGGATTATAGAATAACCAACATTTAGTTTCTTTAGGATATCCTACAAACGTGCACACTTCCGACTTCGTTTCCAACTTATCCGTCTTAACCTTTAACACGTGTGCCTGACAACCCCAAATGTGTAAATGTTGTAGACTAGGCTTTCGCTCAGACCACAACTCCTGGGGAGTCTTAGGTAAAGACTTAGATGGTACAAGGTTTAGTATGTACATCGCAGTATCCAAGGCATATCCCCAAAAGGATATAGGTAATCCGAAGAAACTCAGTATAGACCTAATCATATCTAAAAGAGTCTTGTTCCTTCTTTCTGCTACTCCATTCTGTTGAGGCATACCAGGAGTAGACAACTGGGATAGAATCCCATTTTCTTATAAGTATCCCATAAAATCAACAGAGAGATATTCCCCTCCTCGATCTGATCAAAGAGTCTTGATACTCTTACCTAATTGTTTTTCCGTTTCCGCTCGAAACTCTTTGAACTTTTCAAAAGCCTCGGACTTGCGGCGCATAAGGTATATGTATCCATATCTTGAGTAATCATCTGTAAAAGTGATGAAATACTCATATCCTCCTCTCGCCCTGACATTAATGGGTCCACACACATCAGTATGCACTAATTCCAATAAACCTTTGGCCCTATTACCCTTAGATGAAAACGGTCTTTTGGTCATTTTGCCTTCCAGACAGGACTCGCAAACAGGCATTGGTTCTACAACCAATGAAGGCAAGATACCATCTTTCACTAGCCTCTCAATCATGTTTAGGTTTATATGACCTAGCCTCAAGTGCCATTGTTTTGTTAGATTAGATGAAGGTGACTTCCTCTTTAATGATGGTCTATTAATTGTTTCAGTATCATGTATTTCATACATTGTAGGTGTTAGACCCCAACCCAGACTAATTCGATTAGTGTGTGATTAGTATGTGTTTAGTCCTAAGTGGTTTTAGTTATCGTTGGGTTAGAAATAATTAGTTTAGTCCTGGATATAGCTTTGGGAATTTTGAGGACGTTTAGTGTTAGTCAGACACACTCAGGAAGGCTTGAGTGCACGTCTAAGCTTGGGAGGATCGTATCGGTTTCCATTTTTCATTGTGATTTTGATTTCATTTGAATGATTTTACTATGTGTTACAACTTTCGTTTTCAGCCCATTCATGTTTGAAGCCCAAAAACCCAAGTTCTGGCCGGACATAAATTTCGAAATCTCAAAACCATGTCAAAAATATACTTTTTGGAAACTAGATATTTCGATGATCATTTTATCCTTCTTCGTTTAGTTCATTCGAAGCCCGCAAGATCATGTTTTCATTGATACAAGATTTGGCCATTGGGCCCCATTTGCTAGGGTTTAAGTCAACTCTTTCCCTCTTCCCCTCTTTTCATTCTCAAACCCTAACCCTAGACCAGCCAAGAGGAGAAACCCTTTCACTCCACTTTATTTCTCTTGAATGATCAAGCTGGAAGACTCCAAATGGAATACCAAGACCATCATCCTCTTCCTCTCATCCCAAGCTTTCCATTGATACAAGTTTCTTGAAGTTTCTAGTTGGGCAAGATCTCCATTTTCTTCCTTCTCTCTTGTTTGTGCATTTCTAGGTAAGATCTCCAACCCATCTTTTAATGGAGCCTCTTTGGTTCCCAAAGATCTTGTTTTTCATGTTGCAAACCTTTTTGTGAAAATGAGTTCCTTGTTTTCAATATTGAGTGAGTTTTGTATGGTTTTCATGGGTTTTGTAGTCTTTGGATTAGCTTGAGTGGAAGTGCTTGGAGAAGGTTTGTGGCATCTTGAACTAAGGCAAGTAACCAATCTAGGATAGATGATAGCATGTGTGCATTTGATTTGTTTTCTTTCATTCTTCTCATGTCATTGGAAATCTATGTATTGAATGGAAATTTTAGGGATTTTGTTTTAGATTGAAGAATGGGAATGTGATGTCTCAATTTGTGCTATGAAATGAGTGTTTTATCCCTTGGAGAGCATGTAGGCTCAGGGAAGTGCAGGTTGAATGGGAGTCAAGAAGAAGGGAAAAAGAAATGTAAAAATCTGAATTGAAATGCACTTTTCGTGCAGTTTCGATGACCAGCGGACCGCGAGCTGATAGAGCTCGGCGGTTCCTTTTCTAGAAGTTGGCATGTGCATCAGGGTTCAACGGTCAGCTTACGGCTAGCCGCCAGGTCCCATTTCGGCTAACCACAAGCCAACCGAAGTCAATTCGGTTTCTTTTCCAGAGAATTGCGTTTGGACTTGGGTTTCCAGCTGTCAGCTGGCGGCTAGCCGCCAGATCCTAGTTCGGCTAGCCGACATTTGACCGCGACTGACCGAATTTGACACCATTGCCCATTTTGAAGAATATTTGTAAGAATGAAAACTAGAACATGTTAAGTGACCTTTAGCCTGATATTGTGCACTCGAAACCTGAGATGTCTTTTAACTTCGAGGACACCGATTCTCTTTTGATTCCAACATTTAGGGTTTCGTTGACACAAAGATCAACCAAAGGTCCTTACATGTGCTTGATAGACTTTATGTTCGTACTTTAACTTTTGATACAATGAATATCATTGTGTATTCGTTTTGAATGTTATGTACAAGCTTGTTTGAAGATTTGTTCCAAAAGTGAAAAAAAAGGTCACTTCCTAAGCGTGTTGTGCATATTAATTATGCCTTTTGCTAGTCGTGTTTGTCGTGTTTTGATAAGTGATTTTCCCCTTTTATCTTGACATGTTTAGACAGCGTTTCGCGTGTTTTGTGCATTCATGAATTTAAGTGAACACCACTGAGCTTGGACTGCTCTTTCAGTTTGATCCATTGTCTGGGGGTCCTTTATCATGTTGACTATTTGCAGATTGGTCATGTATTTTATTACACATCGTGCGTGTCCGGTTCCGCGGCCAGAATCCCCGTATATGTGGGAATCGTGTCATGATTATATTATGTATATCGTGCTTGTCATGCGTGCTTGCTCTTTTCATTATAAATGATAGAGAAAGGATGGGCTCACTGTGGATTGTAACTATTCATGATATTATAAGTATCCATGCTAGCTTTGCTCGTAATTTGAAATGTACCTTAGACATGTAACTATTTACGATTTAGCAAAAGGTCTTTATACGTTTCTTTAAACATTTACTTATTACATGCTCATGCTTAAATTGATTACCTGCCAAACCATCGTGTTTGATCCTTTTATGTTGGTGCCCAGGTGCAGGTGACGTTGCCTTTGAGGAGGAGCATCTGGAGGAGGCTCTTGAGCCACCCCCAGGCTGAGAGTGGCAACCCGACGATGTCAACTAGACGTCGGGCGGGTTCTTGAGTTGCGTTTCATTTTGTCATGGGTTCCTTTTAGTTATTTTGAGAATTGTATTGGCCCCCTATTAGCCTCTTATGGGATGTAACTAAACTTAACTACTTTTGTGTTAGTCTCATAACTTGAATTATGATAGGATTGCCTTATTAACTCCTTCCTTGTGATACTATGTCTTGTTATTATTTTGTCATAGCACTTAAATTTTTATTGGTGCTTATCTCGATGTGATTTGGTACACGCTTCCGCAAACTTGATTGTGTGAGACAGATTCCGCGTGTTCCTGGAATCCTCACTACGGGCCCGGGACTCGTTCCGGGGTCGCGACAGGACTGGTATCAGAGCGGGACTTGTTTCAGGGACTTAAAAGAAACTAGAAAGGTCTTAAAAACGTGGCGAGGATTCGTGAGTTCAATTGATTCATTGGTATATGACCTTAGAAACCCTTATACCATGTTTATTGTGTACTAACACCTTGTTTTACAACATCATGCCTCCAAGAAAATTTCCAAATAATAATGCTTCAGGCAGTAATCATAATGAGTCAGACACGACCAATACGCCAACAGCTACACAGTTCCAAGAACTCATGCAAACTATGATAGAACAACAAAGGCAGGCAAATGAGAACCAAGAAAAATTTCAAGAACAGATAGCGAAAAAGGATGAAGAAATGGCTCAAGTTCAGAGACAACTCTTGGAAGTTCTTCAGAACAGGAATCAAGCTCCACCACCTCAACCCTTGGGTCCACAGATTGTTATCCACAATAGGGATCATGACCCTAACGTGCTATTTGAGAGGTTCAGGAAGAGAGCACCGAAGGAATTTTCGGGCAATGAGGACCCGTTAGTTGCAGACGATTGGCTGGCTAATACCGAGAAAATCTTTGATGTCTTTACGTGCACGTGGAGACAGAAGGTCAACCTCACGGCTTCACTATTTTATGGGCTTGCAGATCGTTGGTGGCAAACAGTTAAGGACCCATACACGGTAATGGCTAACGAAGATGCGTGGGCAGCATTCAAGATACAATTCCAGGATAAGTACATTCCCTCCCATGTTAAGAGACAGAAGGCTATCGAATTCCAGCAGCTCAAGCAAGGCAGCATGACTATGCTAGACTATGTCACCAAGTTTGAGAGATTAGCTAGGTATGCTACTGAGTTGATTAACACTGAGCAGAAGAAGATAACAAAGTTTTTGGAAGGATTGATTCTGATTATTATGAGAGATGTTATAGGAGTAGTTCCACTAGCTACATATGATGAGGCGGTCAAACGGGCATATAAGTTTGAAGATATTAACAACCTGATTGTTCAAGACAGGAAGTAGCACTATCAGCAGCAGAATCAGAAGCAACACCATAACAAGAAACTGAAGCAAGAGTACAGTCAAGTGAGGCAAGGTTGTGGCCACTGTGGCAAGAACCACGAAACTCATGAATGTCGTAAGGCCTATTTCAAATGTGGGGCTATGAACCATGCAATCAAGGATTGCCCACAACTTCAGAATCAAGGGAACAGAAACCAACAGCAGAGACAAGCAGCTCCTTAGAATCAAGCACCACTTCAGAATCATGTTAGACCACCTCAGCAGCAGCAGCAAGCTAGGCCACCAACACAGAATCAGAATGCTCGTCCTCCACAACAGAATAGACATGGCCAAGGAAGGCAAAATCAAGCACCGAATAGACTACAGATGCATGGACGTTTATATTATCTCAACCGTGCGGATGCTGAAGCTGCAGGAGACGTGGTAGAAGCTCAGATTTTATTTGATCCTGGATCCACACATTCGTTTTCATCTCCTACTTTTGTTAAGATGATTGATGCACCACATAGTGAATTGGATTCTATTCTGATTGTCACCACACCAGTAGGGAAACAAGTTGTATGTAGAACCTATTACCCTAGCTGTACAGTTTTGTTAGGAGATGTCAATTTACCGGCCAACCTCATTGTTTTGGACATGCATGATTTTGATGTCATCTTAGGCATGGATTGGTTAAAAGCATATCATGCCACCATGGATTGTTTTAGTAAAACCATAACATTCAGATTCCAAGGACCACAGGCAGAATTGATATTTCGGGGGAACAAGAGAAAAACTCAGGCAGGATTTATTTCAGTCTTGAAGGCAAGCAGATTGGTTTAGAGTGGGTGTCGGGCATTTATTGCGTTTATCATGGAGGATAAACAATTCCAAGGGGTGAATGATATCCCCATTGTGTGTGAATTTCCGGATGGTTTTCCAGATGAAATCCCGGGATTACCACCAATCAGAGAAGTTGAGTTCACAATTGAACTTCTTCCAGGGACAGCTCCGATCACGATTGCACCATACAAAATGGCTCCAGCAGAAATGGGTGAATTAAAACCCCAGTTGCAAGATTTGTTGAGCAAAGGCTTTATTAGGCCAAGTGTTTCACCTTGGGGAGCACCAGTGTTGTTTGTGAAAAAGAAAGATGGAAGTCTGAGAATGTGCATTGACTATAGAAAATTGAACCATGTGACCGTGAAGAACAAGTATCCATTGCCAAGGATAGACGAATTATTTGATCAATTGCAAGGAGCAACCTATTTTTCCAAGATAGACTTGAGATCAAGGTACCATCAGTTGAGAGTTAGAGACTCAGATGTTCAGAAAACGACTTTTAGAACAAGATATGGGCACTACGAGTTTTTAGTGATGCCCTTTGGTTTGACAAATGCACCCGCAGTCTTTATGGCTCTTATGAACAAAGTCTTTGCACCCTATTTGGATCACTCTATAGTAGTATTCATTGATGACGTTCTTGTGTATTCCAAGAGTAAGAAGGACCATGAAGAACATTTGAGGACAGCGTTACAGCTTTTGAGGGACAACCAGCTTTATGAAAAACTCAGTAAGTGTGAATTCTGGTTGGAGCAAGTTGCTTTTCTAGGCCACGTCATCTCCAGAGAAGGTTTAGCAGTTGATCCAGCCAAGATAGAGGCAGTTGTTAATTGGGTGAGACCAAGCAGTGTGACAGAAATCAGAAGCTTTTTGGGGTTAGCAGGCTATTACAGAAGATTTGTCCAAGGTCTTTTGTCCATTGCAGCACCGTTGACAAAATTGACCAGGAAGAATGTCCCATTTGTTTGGACCGAACAGTGTGAAACGAGTTTTCAAGTGTTGAAAGGAAGGTTAAGCACAACTCCAATTCTTACATTACCATCGGGCAGCGGCGGATTTATTGTTTATTCAGATGCTTCGAATGTGCGACTAAATTGTGTATTGATGCAGGATGACAAGGTGATTGCTTATGGCTCAAGACAGTTGAAGGACCATGAGAAGAACTATGAGACTCATGACTTGGAATTGGCGGCAGTTCTTTTTTCTTTGAACATGTGGAGATACTACCTCTATGGAGAAAAATTTGAAGTCCATTCAGATCACCGAAGTTTGCAATATTTGTTCTCGCAGAAGGATTTAAACATGAGACAGAGACGGTGGATAGAGTATATCAAGGATTATGACTTTCCAATCAAGTATCATCCAGGCAAAGTGAATGTTGTAGCTGATGCATTGAGCAGAAAATTAGTAGTCATGGCCAGTTTGAGAGGGATTGGTGTCTTACAGCAGTTTGAAGAGTTGGGTGTGGAAGTGCAAACCCTGAAGCTGGGTACAATGTTAGCAAACATGACAGTATCATAACCTACCTTCATCGAGAAGATCAAGGAAAGTCAGTTGCAAGACCCAGACTTGGCTAAGATAGTAGAGCATCTCACAGAACATCCAGATTTCAAGATGGTAAATGGGGGACTGTATTTCCGTGACCGGTTGTGTGTACCAAATGTGGATGACTTGAATAGTGAAATAATGAATGAAGCTCACAACACAAGGTACTCGATGCATCAGGGTAGCACGAAGATGTACCACAATTTGAAGAATAGATTTTGGTGGAACAACATGAAGAGAGAGATAACAACTTTTGTGTCCCGTTGTCTGACTTGTCAGTTGATTAAAGTAGAACATCAGAAGCCCCCAGGTTTGCTACAACCGTTGGAGATTCCGAAGTGGAAATGGGAGCACATCACCATGGATTTCGTTTCCGGTTTGCCGAATACCAAGAAGGGAAATAATGCAATTTGGATTATTGTAGATCGTCTGACAAAGTCTGCTCATTTCATTCCGATGAAGACAGGAAATATGATGCACATGGCACCACTTGCAAAGCTATTTGTTGATGAGATTGTTAGTAAACATGGTCAACCCGTCTCCATTACTTCAGACAGAGACAGCAGGTTTGTTTCAAAGTTTTGGAAAACTCTTCATGAGTCCATGGGTACCAAACTCCAGTTCAGCACAGCATATCATCCTCAGACAGATGGTCAGTCAAAAAGGACGATACAGACTCTTGAAGACATGTTGCGTGCTTATGTATTGGATTTCAAGGTTAAGTGGGATGAGTGCTTACCGCTTTGTGAATTTGCTTATAACAATAGTTACCACTCTAGCATCGGTATGGCACCTTTCGAGGCACTCTATGGCAGAAGATGTCGGGACCCCGGACCGGGCTATAGAGGTCCTAATCCCGGATCGGGATCCATCGATGGTGATGATGGTGTGGTGAGTGAATGATTAATATGTATAGTGTGCCAACAAGGTGCACACACTTATTTAATTTCCCACAGGTGTCCGCGGTGAGGATATCCCAACCATATATGAACATTTCTATTTAAGTGCAGAAGCGTGTAGCAAATCAAATTTTCAAACCATCTCTAGTCATAAAGACAATAATACAAGTATAATACCGTATCAGAATGAGCAATGATCATTAACATGTTACCCAAAAGTAAGGTTAAAGTTTATACCAAAGATCATTTAATTACATTTCCCAAAATTAGAGGCCAACAAAGGCCAATATAAATAAAATACCAATCCAAAGAATGGTTAAACAGTTTCCCAAAATATTAAGTCTCTCATAGCAACCAAACGTCTAAATGACGTAATCAGCACGCCACTCAACTAACTGCTGCGGTTCTCCGACCGCTTCCTCGTGCTCCTCCTCGGGATAACCAACAACGGGACCTGAGTACCAAAAAGTGGATCAAACACGACGGTTTGGCAAATGGGTAAAATACAATTACAATACGATAGTAAATGAATGTACCTTCAAAAGCATTTAAACCTCTTAAATAACAATTTATATAAAGAGATAAAACATTTATTCAAATACGAGTATGCATTATAAAACAGGTAAGGTAACGAAGAAAAAACGGGAAACAAGCAAGATGACAACCACACGAAGCTAAGTCCTCTATCACTCAAGTGATAGAGCAAGAACTAGGCACTGATCTCAGTCACTCGAGGTGAGGAGAAATAGTGGATCTTATAAATATATATACAAATACTATAAATGACCACGGTAGCGAGCCGGGCATCGAGAACCACAGTAGCAATCTGCGGCATCGGGACAAGACCACGGTAATAACCGGGTAGCGGGATCCAAACTGCAGCTGGCGGGACAAGAGGGGGATCTCCAAGTCGGTGGATCAGACCAACAGGGTTATCCAAGCTTAGTGGTGCCGACTAATAGGTCAAATAACAAATCGATACATGTGCAAGTTAATCAAGTACAAATAAACAAACAGGCAGGACGGGGGTGCTCAAGGCACACTGTCATTTCATGTGGTGCAATGCACTTCAAGACAAGTAACTATTTCAAGTGTACTTTCAATGCTTTCGGGGAAAAAAGGCATGTAGTATAAATCTCGGGATCGTTAAAGTACAATAAACAATTGAAATTTCGGGTAAAGTATTGGGTTCAAGATTTATTTGAAGTGAATAGGGAACCCGTATGTCGAAATAATAATAATTTGGTACTCTTTGAGTTTGGGGACATTCCAGGCTCCTTATACACTTTGAATTTTCAAAACTTCGAATGACATCTTCGTGATATGGTTTCTTTCTCGAATGGCCTCATACATTGCCTAGTGAATCTCCTTTGACCGACAAAGCTCAGCGTTCGAGCGAACCGGAGAGTTCGCTCGAGCGAGGAGCTCTCCGGAATGGTTGTCTGGGTAATTTCGGTTACCTTGTGGTCAGATGGCGGTTAGCCGCCATTGGATTCGGCGGTTAGCCGCTGGTTGACCGCGGTTGGCCTAACAGAAAGACTGGTTGCTGGAATTGTAACCGAAATGGTTCGGTTAACTGTCGGTTAGCCGTCGATGGGTTCGGCGGTTAGCCGCCTGCTAACCGTGAGGCTCACCGTACTTTCTGGAGAAAATGTTGCTCTCTAGAAAGGCAACGGAATGGGTCGGTTGGCTGACGGTTAGCCGCCGAGGGTTCGGCGGTTAGCCGCTGGCTAACCGTAAGGCTGACTGGGTTTTTAGGAAAAAAATATTGCTCTCTGGAAAAGCAACTGCGACTGTTCGGTTATCTGACGGTTAGCCGCCAGTCACCAGACGGCTAGCCGACAGGTGACCGCTGGCTGGCCGACAGGTGCGGGAAACACCCACTGTGTTCAGATTTGAGTCATTTTTCCTCCTCGAAGTCACTCTCCTCACTTCCATTTAGTCCTTGCAATAAAACTGAGCTAAAAGCTCCTCCAATGCAACTTTCTACACTTCTCCACAGCTCCAATATGGGTTCATTCCCTCATTTCCTCCATCAACAACAATTCCCATACAAAGAAAGAGAGAAGGAAACCATTTCACAAACATTCATTTATGATATATCTAAAAGACATTAAGCACCAAACCAATATGTTTCCAAAACATTAAATGACTTAGCATGGTTCATTTAAAGCATTTATTTCAAAATTCAATGCAAGTCAATAAATATGAATGAAATGACAAGTCAACCATATTCCTCATGAAAACCATTGAAAGCTCATAATATTAACTCATCCACTTGCCTTGGGTCTTCTAATCAAGGAAATCAAGCTACTAAACAAGGCTCTCTCCAGAATCCTACAAGCACAACAAAATTCCCCCAAAACAAACCCTAAAATGGGTCAAACAATGAATGAAGAAGATTGAATTCCCAATAATGGGGATGAAGCTCCTCTAGGACTAGAAGAATACAAATCTATAAGAAGGGAAGGATTACTTACTTGTAGGTTCTCCAAATGGCAAGGGTTAGTTCAATGGGGATCTTGGAATGGAGGGTTTTCTTCACAAATAGTATCAATAGAGAGGTATGGTGATGAGGAAGAAGATAATGCTCTCCATTTTGATGTTGGTGAAAGATTAGTGGGAGGTTGAGATGGAGAGAGCAAGAAGAAGAAGAAAAGTTGCCAAACAAACCCTAAACTCTCCTTTGTGCTGGAAAAGGGAAAATGAGGAAGATGGGTCTCCTTATATAAGCAAATGGAGATGGGTCCCACTACTTAAGACGTTCAAGGGCTGAAATCTTGGCTTTCGGGGCTTCTAATGAATTCGACGAAGAAGAGAAAAGTGATCGTCGAAATATCTAGTTTTCAAAAAGTATATGTTTCGTGGGTTTCGGGAATATCAAGTTTTAGGTACAGATTTAGTGTACAATGACTGTTTTGCCCTCAAGGTTATGAAATCGGGTTTCGGGATCTCGAACGGGGACGGGATCAACATGAAAGTTGTAGGGGTTAACAACGCAAATAAAATGGGATTAAAACAATGAATGCAAAAACCTCCGATAAATCCTCAAGCGCATGCAAGGTCATAAAAAGGAGCCCCCAAAGGCCCCACTAACACAAGGCAATCAAAATTCCCCAAAACTATTTCAAAAGCTAATCCAAACCCAACTTAACCAAAAATCACTAATCAAGCTTAGAACTAACACACGACTTAATTAGTACTAATCGAGTTCACTTGGGTCGGGGTCTTACAGAAGATGCAGTACTCCGGTTTGCTGGGAAGAAGTCGGTGAACGTAGTTTTCATTGACCGACAATAGTTGGAGAGACAAGTGACAAGGTAAAGCTGATTTAGGAACGTTTGAAGATCGCCCGAAGTAGGCAGAAGAGTTATGCAGACACTCGCCGAAGAGAATTGCAGTTTCAAGTGGGTGACAAAGCATTCTTGAAAATCTCACCAGTTAGAGGAACTTTGAGATTCAGACAGAAGGGCAAATTATCTAGAAGGTTTATTGGTCCGTATGAAATTTTGAGCAAGATTGGGGATATCGCTTATAGACTTGCGTTACTGCCGGAACTCTCTGGGGTGCACAACGTATTTCATGTTTCCATGCTCAAGAAATACATCTCTAGTCCTTCACATATACTACAACACGAACCTTTGGAGATTCGAGAAGATGGCTCGTATCTGGAAAAGTCGATCAAGATCATTGATACCAAAGAGCAAGAATTGAGAAATCGGACTATTCATTGGGTCAAGGTACTTTGGGGAAATCACGAGCTAGAGGAAGCAACATGGGAATTGAGAGATCAAGTGCAGAGGAAATATCCACAACTTTTACTAGAGGTAAATGTCTATTTTATTTGGTGGACCAAATATCCTAAGGGGTGGAGGATGTTAGACCCCGACCCAGACTAATTCGATTTGTGTGTGATTAGTATGTGTTTAGTCCTAAGTGGTTTTAGTTATCGTTGGGTTAGAAATAATTAGTTTAGTCCTGGATATAGCTTTGGGAATTTTGAGGACGTTTAGTGTTAGTCAGACACACTCAAGAATGCCTGAGTGCACATGTAAGCTTGGAAGGATCGTATCAGTTTTCATTTTTACTTATGATTTTGATTTCATTTGAATGATTTTACTATGTGTTACAACTTTCATTTTCAGCCCATTCATGTTTGAAGCCCAAAAACCCAAGTTCTGGCCCAAAAAAGGTAAAGTTGTCTTTATACATAAATCTGGACACAAATTTTGAAATCTCAAAGCCATGTCAAAAATATACTTTTTGGAAACTAGATATTTCGATGATCATTTTATCCTTCTTCGTCGAGTTCATTCGAGGCCTGAAAGATCATGTTTTCAATGATACAAGATTTGGCCATTGGGCCCCATTTGCTAGGGTTTAAGTCAACTCTTTCCCTCTTTCCCTCTTTTCATTCTCAAACCCTAACCCTAGAGCAGCCAAGAGGAGAAACCCTTTCTCTCCACTTTATTTCTCTTGAATGATCAAGCTGGAAGACTCCAAATGGAATTCCAAGACCATCATCTTCTTCCTCTTATCCCAAGCTTTCCATTGATACAAGTTTCTTGACGTTTCTAGGTGGGCAAGATTTTCATTTTCTCCCTTCTCTCTTGTTTGTGCATTTCTAGGTAAGATCTCCAACCCATCTTTTAATGGAGCCTCTTTGGTTCCCAAAGATCTTGTTTTTCATGTTGCAAACCCTTTTGTGAAAATGAGTTCCTTGTTTTCAAGATTGAGTGAGTTTTGTATGGTTTTCATGGGTTTTGTAGTCTTTGGATTAGCTTGAGTGGAAGTGCTTGGAGAAGGTTTGTGGCATCTTGAACTAAGGCAAGTAACCAATCTAGGATGGATGATAGCATGTGTGCATCTTATTTGTTTTCTTTCATTCTTCTCATTTCATTGGAAATCTATGTATTGAATGGAAATTTTAGGGATTTTGTTTTAGATTGAAGAATGGAAATGTGATGTCTCAATTTGTGCTATGAAATGGGTGTTTTATCCCTTGGAGAGCATGTAGGCTCAGGGAAGTGCAGGTTGAATGGGAGTCAAGAAGAAGGGAAAAAGAAATGTAAAAATCTGAATTGAAATGCACTTCCCGTGCAGTTCGGTTCAACCGATGGTCAGCTGGCAGCTAGCCAAAATCCACATTTCAGCTAACCGTGAGCTGACCGACCTCGGCAGTTCCTTTTCCAGAAGTTGGCATGTGCATCAGGGTTCAGCGGTCAACCCTACGGTCAGCTTACGGCTAGCCGCCAGGTCCCATTTCGGCTAACCGCAAGCCAACCGAAGTCAGTTCGATTTCTTTTCCAGAGAATTGCGTTTGGACCTGGGTTTCCAGCGGTCAGCCTGTCTGTCAGCTGGCGGCTAGCCACCAGATCCTAGTTCGGCTAGCCGACATCTGACCGCGAGCTGACCAAATTTGACACCATTTCCATTTTGAAGAATATTTGTAAGAATGTAAACTAGAACATGTTAAGTGACCTTTATCCTAATATTGTGCACTCGAAACCTAAGATGTCTTTTAACTTCGTGGGCACCGATTCTCTTTTAATTCCAACATTTAGGGTTTCGTTGACACAAAGATCAACCAAAGGTCCTTATATGTGCTTGATAGACTTTGTGTTCGTACTTTAACTTTTGATACAATGAATATCATTGTGTATTCGTTTTGAATGTTATGTACAAGCTTGTTTGAAGATTTGTTCCAAAAGTGAAAAAAGGGGTCACTTCCTAAGCGAGTTATGCATGTTAATTATTCCTTTTGCTAGTCGTGTTTGTCTTGTTTTGATAAGTGGTTTCCCCCTTTTATCTCGACATGTTTAGACAGTGTTTCGCGTGTTTTGTGCATTCATGAATTTAAGTGAACACCACTGAGCTTGGACTGCTCTTTCAGTTTGATCCACTGTCTGGGGGTCCTTAAACATGTTGACTATCTGCAGATTGGTCGTGTATTTTATTACAAATCGTGCGTGTCCGGTTTCGCGGCCGGAATCCCCGTATATGTGGGAATCGTTTCGTGATTATATTATGTATATCGTGCTTGTCGTGCGTGCTTGCTCTTTTCATTATAAATGATAGAGAAAGGATGAGCTCACTGTGGATTGTAACTATTCATGATATTATAAGTATTCATGCTTGCTTTGCTCGTAATTTGACATGTACCTTAGACATGTAACTATTTACGATTTAGCAAAAGGTCTTTATATGTTTGTTTAAACATTTACTTATTACAGGCCCATGCTTAAATTGATTACTTGTCAAACCGTCGTGTTTGATCCTTGTATGTTGGTACCCAGGTGCAAGTGACATTACCTTTGAGGAGGAGCGTCTGTAGGAGGCTCTTAAGCCACCCCCAGACCAAGAGTGGCAACTCGACGATGTCAACTAGACGTCGGGCGGGTTCTTGAGTTACGTTTGATTTTGTCATGGGTTCCTTTTGGTTATTTTGAGAATTGTATTGGCCCTTATTGGCCTCTTATGGGATGTAACTAAACTTAACTACTTTTGTGTTAGTCTCATAACTTGAATTATGATGGGATTGCCTTGTTAACTCCTTCCTTGTAATACTATGTCTTGATATTATTTTGTCATAGCACTTAAATTTTTATTGGTGCTTATCTTTGTTAGAGTTTTTATTTTGTTGCAATTTGATAGGATGCATTCATTTTCATAGCTTGACCTCTCATTCTTTCATGTTCTCATTCCTAGGATCTTCTTGCATATTTCTCATTCATAATCTTTGTTTTTATCATATGATATGCATTGTTAGACCCCGACCCAGACTATTTCGATTAGTGTGCGATTAGTGTGTGTTTAGTCCTAAGTGGGTTTAGTTATCGTTGGGTTAGAAATAATTAGTTTTAGTATTGGACATAGCTTTGGGAATTTTGAGAACATTTAGTATTAGTCAAACACACTCAGGAAGGCCTGAGTGCACTTGTAAGCTTGGGAGGATTGTATCGGTTTCCGTGTATTTGTGATTTTGATTTCATTTGAATGATGTCACTATGTGTTACAACTTTCGTTTTCAGCCCACTCATGTTTGAAGCCCAAAAACCCAAGTTCTGGCCCAAAAAGGGTAAAGTGGTCTTTTATACACAAATCTGGACACAAATTTTGAGATCTCAAAACCATGTCAAAAATATACTTTTTGGAAACTAGATATTTCGAGGATCATTTTATCCTTCTTCGTCGAATTCATCCGAGGCCCGCATGAACATGTTTTCATTGATACAAGATTTGGCCATTTGGGCCCCACTTGCAAGTGTTTTAAGTCAACTCTCTTCTCTTTCCCTCCTTTCACTCTCAACCCAAATCCTAGAGCAACCAAGAGGATAAGCCTTTTTCCTTTCTACTTTGTCCTCTTGAAAGATCAAGCTAGAAGACCTCAAAGAGAATTCCAAGACCATCATGTCCTTCCTCTCATCTCAAGCTTTCTTTTGATGTCCTTTTCTTGAAAGTTAGAAGTGAACAAGCTCTCCATTGTCTTCATTTCTCTTGTTTGACCTTTTCTAGGTAAGAGCTTCAACCCATACCTTTCATGAAGTCTTTTTAGTTCCTTAAGATCTTGTTTTCCATGTTACAAACCCTTGTGTTAAAATGGGTTTCTTGTTTTCAAGATTGAGTGAGTTTTGTGTGGTTTTCGTGGGTTTTGTAGTTCTTTGGATTAGCTTGAGTGAAGTGCTTGAAGAGGTTTGTGGCATCTTTGATCTAAGGCAAGTAACCAATCTAGGATGGATGTTAGCATGTGTGCATTGCATTTGTTTTCCTTGCACTCTTCTCATTCATTGAAAAATTTGGGGATTTTGTTTTGATTGGAGAATGGGATTTTAATGTCTCAAATTGTGTTTTGAAATGTGTGTTTTACCCTTGGAGAGCATGGAGGCTCAGGGAGTACAGGTGGAAAGAGAAATAAGAAGAAGGGAAGAAGAAAACGTGAAAAATCTGAACCCAGCTGCATTTCCCGTGCAGTAGCGGTCAGCTGGCGGCTAGCCGGAATCCCCATTTCGGTTAACCGCGAGCTGACCGAGCTCGGCGGTTCCCTTTCCAGAAGCTGACATTTCGACAGTGGGTTTCGGTCAACTTGACGGTTAGCTAGCGGCTAGCCGCCATACCCCATTTCGGCTAACCGCTGGCCAATCGAACGTTTTCGGCTCCTTTTCTCAAGAGCTAAGTTCCAGACCGTGGTCCCAGCGGTCAGCCCTACGGTCAGCTTACAGCTAGCCGCCGAGTTGCATTTCGGCTAACCGTAAGCCGACCGAAGTCAGTTCGGTTTCTTTTCCAGAGAGTTGCGTTGGACCTGGATTTCCAGCAGTCAGCCTATCAGTCAGCTGGCGGCTAGCCGCCAGATCCTAGTTCGGCTAGCCGACACCTGACCGCGAGGTGACCGAAATTGACAAATTGCCTGTTTTGAAGAGTATTTGCAAGAATGAAAACTAGAAAATGTTAAGTGACCTCTAGCCTGATATTGTGCACTCGAAACCTGAGATGTCTTTGAACTTCCGGGGCACCAATTCTATTTTTAATTCCAACATCTGGGCTTCGGTTACACAACCACCATCCAAAGGTCCTTGCATGTGCTTGATAGGCTTTGTGTTCGTACTTTGGTTTTGATATAATGAATATCATCGTGTACTCGTTTTGAAGTTTCCAAAGGTACTCGTTTTGAAGATGTGTTTCAAGAAAAAAAGGGTCACTTCCTAAGCGTGTTATGCATATTAATTATGCCTTTTGCTAGTCGTGTTCGTTGTGTTTTGATAAGTGACTTTCCCCTTTTTATCTCGTCATGTTTTGATAGTGTTTCGCATGTTTTGTGCAATCATGAATTAAGTGAACACCACTGAGCTTGTACTACCCTTTCAGTTTGATCCACTGTCTGGGGGTCCTTAAACATGTGGACTGTCTGCTGACTGGTCGTGTATTTATTACACATCGTGCGTGTCCGGTTCCGCGGCCGGAAATCCCCGTATATGTGGGAATCGTGTCGTGATTATATTATGTATATCGTGCTTGTCGTGCGTGCTTGCTCTTTTCATTATATATGATAGGGAAAGGATGGGCTCTTTGTGGATTGTAACTATTCATGATATTATATGTATCCATGCTACTTTGCTTTAGTATCTCAGCTTTGTTATGTATTCTTGAAAATGCACCTCAGTCATTTGAGTATTTTAAATCAGTGATTCGTGTTTATGATTTTCTTAAAATGGTTATGGTTCCGTGCTTGTACCTAAATTGATTACCTGCCAAACCGTTGTGTTTGATCCTTGTTTGTTGGTGCCCAGGTGCAGGAGACGTTGCCTTTGAGGAGGAGCGTCCGGATGAGGCTCTTGAGCCACCCCCAGTTAGAGAGTGGCAGCCCGACGATGTTAACTAGACGTCGGGCGGGTTCTTGAGTTTCGCCATTTTTGTCATGGGGTTCTTTTATTTATTTGAGAATTGTATTGGCCTCTGTTGGCCTCTTATGGGATGTAACTAAACTTAACCTACTTTTGTGTAGTCTCATAACTTCAACTATGATGGGAATGCCATGTTAACTCCTTTCTTTTGATACTATGTCTTTATATTATTTGTTATAGCACTTAAAACTTTATTGGTGCTCGTCTTGATGTGATTTGCCACACGCTTCCGCAAACTTGATCGTGTGAGACAGATTCCCCGTGTTTCGGGAATCTTGACCGCGGAAACCTGTGGGAAAACATAACAACCATCAAATCAACTTGTCGTGGGCCCGGGGTCCCGTTCCGGGGTCGCGACAAGCATGGGTTTCAAATCAGTTATGTCTTTTAAGTTCATGAAGGTTTGAGTTCAGTGTTTCATTCTTCCATATGTTTTAACCTTAAGCTCAAATCTATTCAAGCTTACCAAATGCTTTATCTTTCAAATCCTTTATTTGGTTTAAATGTTTCATGCTTTTAAAATTCACTTTTTCATCATATTTTAAATCATGATTCAAGCTTGGTTGATGTGCCACAAAGTCCCCTGGAAAGATGCCCACTAAGTTGCAAGTTTCAAAAAAATTCAGAATTTCTAGGCAGTCTTCAGGTCGACCTGCCTGTGTGGCCGGTCGACCGGGCCAAGGGACCCGGTCAATCGGTCACACTGCGGGTCGACAGGGATTTTGAGCTGTTAGCTTCACCAACGGGCATTTTTATAGCCGTTGTGTGTACCCGGTCGACCCGGCCCTGTACCAGGTCGACCGGGCACTAGCTGTTGGGATCTTTTTCTTTATAAAAAGTGGTTTTTTGTTTGGAAAAGTTTACTGAACTTTCAAAGACTTTTGAGGCCAAGGACTTACAACTTTTCTAGAGCATTATTGAAGGGATTATGAAGCCATTCCATTGATTCAACCTTTGATCTTCTAATGGGTGTGCTTCCTTTATCCTAAGTCTTTTAAAATCATGCTTTGTCTCTTTATCTTTGTTTTTCTTCAATGCATGATTAAATAGATGCTTACCTTTTGAAGTGTTGTGTTTCATAACATGCTTTGAACTTTGAAATATCTTAGCTTTATGAATCCAACATATAGTTTTTGTTTCACATGAAATTGTTTTCTTGTTTCAAAACTAACTTGTTAGACTTAAGTTTATCTTCTTTAAAAACAAGTTAGTTCACTTTAAAATTTTCATGTGTTTGTCAAACAGCTCTTTCTCATACATATGATTATCATCTTTGCATCAATTTAAAGTTTCATCTTTCTAAAAAGAGATAGAGTGATTTCTAGTATATGCATTATTCATAGACTTTGTCATTCATATGCATGCTTCTAGAAGTTGAGATTTCATTTTCTATTTAGCCTATATAGAGGCACTCATTTGCACTTACATTGTTCTCTTAATCCATGCATTCATAGGCATTTTTCTTAAGAGAAAATCTTCTTGATTGTAAAGGTTGGTGCTTAGCCTTGAAAAGCATGCATAGTGTTGTAAAGGTTTATGCTTAGCCTTTGAAAAGCGTAGTGATGTATTTGTAAGGTTGAAGGTGAACCTAAACCTTATGTTGAGTTAGTGAAAATCCGGTAGGGACACCGGGAGTGGATATAGGCATGTTGGCCGAACCACTATAAATGCTTGTGTTATGGTAATTGTATTTTTGCTTACATTTCATGGATGTTGCTCTCTTGTTTGATTCTACTATTTTTCCTCAAAGCATAAGAGACTTAAAAGAAAAGAAAATTAAAATTGGTCTAGTTATTTGAGCTCACCCTATTCACCCCCCCCCACTAGGATTCGATCTTGGACTTTCAATTGGTATCAGAGCGTTGGTGCTCTTGTTTAGGTCTAAGAACCTAGAGTTAGAATCCTTAGAGTGAGTTTTTGCTTTTGTGGTCACAATGCAAGCCCAATTAGGAGAAGGTCATGCCACTAATAGACCACCCTTGTTTAATGGTTCTCATTACCGGTATTGGAAGATTAGGATGCAAGTCTTTCTAGAGTCTCAAAGTCTAGATGTTTGGAATATCATTGAAGAAGGGTATCATGAACCCACTATCACTGAACAAGATTCAGAAGGACATGTTATATCTATCAAGCCTAAGCCTAAGAAAGACTGGACTCAAGGAGAGAAAGATAGGACAAATCTAAATGCTAAAGCTAAAAATGCCTTGTATTGTGCCTTGTCTCAAGAAGAGTTCAACAGGGTAGTTAATTGTAATACTGCTAAGGAAGTTTGGGATACCTTAGAGACCACTCATGAAGGGACTAATCAAGTCAAGGTAGCTAAAATCCAAATGTTGACAACAAAGTATGAATAACTCAAAATGCAAGAGGAAGAAACCTTTGACGAGTTCTATACAAAATTCATGGAGATTGTTAATTCCCTCATAGGTCTAGGAGAAAAGATGGATGAATCAAAAGCTGTTAGAAAAATCTTAAGATCTCTCCCCAAAAGGTTCAAACCCAAGATTGTAGCTATAACTGAGAGTAAAGATGTTGAAAAGATCAAAATTGAAGAACTTAGAGGAAATCTTCTCACATATGAATTAGATTTTGAAGTCCCTAGCAAGAAGAAAGGTGTAGCTCTTAGCTCCCAATATAAAGAAAATGATAATGAGAGTGAGAGTGATGATGAAAACACAATCTTGCTTGCTAAGAAGTTTAAGAATTTCCTTAAAAACAAAAAGAACTATAAAAATTCTGAGGATTCTAGAAATGAAAATTTTCAAAGGAACTCAAGGGGATCTTTTACCAAGAAGGATGTCCAATGTTACAACTGTAAAGGATTTGGTCACATCGCTCTAAATTGTCCCTCCCCTAAAGAATCTGAAAAGAAAGATAAGAAAGGAAAGAAAGTTTTGAACATATCTTGGGATGATGATGAAGATGAAAGTAGTGACAATAATGAACTTCAAAGTGATGAAGATAATGATAACTCCACTTCTTGGCTTCTATTTACTCCCATTGAAAAAAACAATGATCATAATGTTTTAATAGAAGAAGTAAATGATGATAATAGTGAAAATGATATTCATCAAGCCTATGAGGAACTATATGAACTATGTGAAGTCATAACCAAGAAGAATAAAAGTTTAAAAATTGAATCTAAAAGGCTTGTGAATGATCTAAATGTTTTAAAAGATCAATTAATTTTGAAAGACAATGAGATAGGAGATGTTCAATCTAAGTTAACTACCTCTAATGACAATCTAGCAAAAGCTGAAAAAGAAATTCATAAATTACAATGTCTACTAGAATCTAGTCAACAAGAATCAGAATCTCTACAAATGAAACTTAAAAAGGGAAAACATGTTGTTGATAAACTTACCTTGGGAAATGACAAATTCTATCAAATGTTAGGTATGAACAAAATTTTTGGTAACAAGAATGGTATAGGTTTTGAATGCTCCTTGTCACGCCCCCGAATCGAAACCTCGGGGGCGGGAATGGGATTAAAGCATAAATGTATTTTACTTCTCCCAGGATCCGCGTGTGTGAAGACAACACATTCTGATTATTTTGCGGAAGCATTTGTGGCGTTGCGACCCGAAGTCCGTGGCCATCGGATTCCGCGTCGCACTCAACCTTTAGCACATAGCTATTATATCAAGAATCATATCAGACTGGAGTAACCATCACAATAAATTACAGAGCTGACAGTAACAGGATATTACATTCCCAAATATGTTCAAGTTACAATTATCAATGTACATTAATTAAGAATCCCAAGGAAAAGGCTAACAAAAGCCATACAACAATAAGCTATAAACTACTACCCAAATGTGACGTAGCTCCGATGTCAAGCTCAATGTCTACATGACATAGCCGACAAAACAACCCGAAAGGCATGGCTCCACAGCCAACAAAACACTCAACTCGGGGCGAAGAAATCTGAACCTGAGTACCAAAAGTAATGGGTCAGACACGACGGTCTGGCAGGTGGATGAAAAGATCACAAATATACTAAAGAATAAAACATATAATAAATCATGCTAATCGATCAAATGCTGCATATAATTAAACGGGTGCAAAGTCGGGAATCTCGGGAAAACCTGTATTCATTTCAAGCATGGGTAAAACATGAATATCTAATAAAACATGTGTTCATTTACATCATCTATAATCATAGATATTTAACAATCGGGTATTCGTCTAAAACATGTTTAAATATAGTGGTTTGACAAAACAAACGTTCATTTGAGACTTAGGTAAAAACATATGTATACAACAAACCATGTATTCATAGCAGTCTAGCAAAACCAATGTCCATTCGAAACATATGTAAAAATACGGATATTTAACAAACCGGGTGTTCATTTAAAACAGGTGTAACCAAAGAAATCTGACAAGACTAATGTTCATTTAAACCTATTCCAAAGTATGGATATTTAAACAAATCGGGTATCATGTAAAATAGGTATAAACATAGGAATCTGGCAAAACAAGTGTCATCTAAAACATATTTCAAAGCATGGATATTTAACAAATCGGGTATTCATTTAAAACATGTATAAACCTGGGGATCTGACAAACCAAATGTCATTTAAAACAAAGTACGGATATTTAACAATTCGGGTATTCATTTAAAACATGTGTAAACCTGGGGATCTGACAAACCAAATGTCATTTAAAACAAAGTACGGATATTTAACAATTCGGGTATTCATTTAAAACATGTGTAATCATGTAAATCTAGCAAAATCATTGATCGTTGGAAACATATGTAAAAGCATGGGTATTCACCCAACCGACATCCATTTAAAACATGTATATGTACAAAGAACGAGAAGCAATATAGTAATAACTGAATTTACATTGGAGAATATGAATACTTGTTTAAATAACAACTTTCATAAAGGAAACGAATCATTTATCAGAAAGCAAGTAAGCAATATAAAACGTGTCGGGTATCCAAGGAATCGGGAACTGGCAAGATGACAATCACAAGAAGCTAAGTCCTCTATCACCGAAGTGACAAGAGTATAACGGGATGTTGATCTCAGTCACACAAGGTGAGGAGACTCAACACAAATCATATATACAATATAAATATACGGGAACGGGACCACGGTAGCGAACCGGGTATCGGGACGGGACCACGGCAATAACCGGGTATCGGGATCCAAACTGCAGCTGGCGGGACGGGCGGGGGATCTCCAAGTCAGTGGATCAAACTGACAAGGTTATCCAAGCTTAGTGATGCCGACTCATAGGTCAAAACCAATCGAGACATATGCAAGTAAATCAAGTACAGTAAATAAACGGGTAAAACGGGGGTGCTCAAGGGCACACTGTCATTTCATATCGGGCAATACATTTCGGGACAATTAACTGTTACTAGAGTAACTTCAAATGCTTTCGGGAAAACAAGTCATATAATGCAAGTCTTGGAAATGAGGTGAAACAATGAACTATTACTATTTCGGGTAAAAAATATCGGTTTCAAGATTTATTTAAGTGAATAGGGGTCCCGTATGTCGATTATAATAACAACTTGGTACTCCTTGAGTTTGAAGACATTCCGGGCTCCTTATACACTTTACGATTTTCAAATGCACAATTTCAAGCTAAAAACTCTTAATCACATACTGGTTTTCATTGATTCAAATATCCACTTTATTTTTCAATCTTTGATCACTAAGATATATATACCATTGGATTCCTTGCTTCAAGAGTTTTCCAACGGTATATAGAACTTCCAAATCTGATATGGGAATCAAAAGTTATAGGCGTTTCAAAGTGGCCCTTCTTTTTTTTTTCTTGCAGGTTCCCGGCGTCGGGACGCCAGAAACCCGGTGTCTGGACGCCCGGAAGCAGAAAAGGGCGCACAGGTCTCTGTCTCCTGGCGTCTGGACGCCCGAAACCTGGCGTCTGGACGCCAGGAGGCAGAAACCTCCCAGGCAACCGAAATTTTGTTGTTCTTTTGACATCCTTTCCCTCCTTTCTCTTCCACTTGAACTCTTATACAAATTGAGCTTTTCCTTGCTTCAACAAACATCCAAACTAAAATAAAACTCTCATCAAAACTTCAATGAATCATTAAATCTAAACACCTCTTTTTCCACATTTTAATCCCCCAAACAAGGAGAGGAGTTCCCATCATATACAAGGGTTCATTTGAGCCAAAATCTATGGATAAACAAAGTCTATTGATCACATTTCCATAACCAAAGATGTTTTAGCAAAACTCTATAAATGAGTATCAATTTCAAATCAATGTAACTCATAAACATAACCATGAATAGCCAAACCAATCCTATTCCTTATAAAACCATATGAGCAAACTTGACCAAATGAAATGCATACCTCTCCAAGAGATTAACAAGATAGAAACAACCATTGATATGCAAATTTCGAAATCCATATATATGTGACAAGGAGCATATGTGCAAACATGTATCCAATGATCAAGAACTAGAAATAAACTTAGGGTTTTCTCATAAAACTTTGATAACATTAAAACCATCCATTCATCCACTTGCCTTGGGTTCCAATCTAGAAAATCAAGCTCCTAATCACCTCTCAAGCTCAAGATCCACAATCTCTACAAAAACCCCCAAAACAAACCCTAAAATGGGTTAAACCATGAAATGACAAGGAAACCTTTCAATAATCAAGGTGGAGCTTCTCTAAGGCTAGAAGATTACAAATCTAGAAGATGAAGAAGAACACTTACTTGGATGACCCTCAAATGAGAAGAACAAGCTCAAGGAAGGTCTCAATATGGGAAGATTTCTCCAAAAATGGTATCAATAGGGAGCCATGGTGAAGAGGAAGAAGAAGATGATCTCCATTTCTTGATTGATGAACTCTTGGTGTGGCTTGGAGATGAAGAAGCAAGAAGGAGAAGAATAAGTTGCAAGAAAAGCCCTAGGCTCAATAGTTGTGCTGGAACAATGGAGAATGGAATGAATGAAGGAGATGGGTTCCTCTTATAAGCAAGTGAGGTTTGGGTCCCACAACTTAAAGAACTTGGGTGGCTGAAATCATCTAATTCGGGACCTCGGATGGATTCGACGAAGAAGGAAGAAATGATCGTCGAAATATCTAGTTTCCAAAAAGTATATGTTTCGCGGGTTTCGGGAATATCAAGTTTTTGGTACAGATTTGGTGTGCAATGACTGTTTTGCCCTCAAGGCCAAGAAATCGGGTTTCGGGTTCTCAAATGGATACGGGATCAACATGAAAGTTGTAGGATTCCTCAAGATGAATGTAACGGGCCAAAAACACAATACGAAACAAATCGGGAAAATCTCACAAGTAAATGCAAAGCCGAAAAGGGAACCCCCAAAGGGCCCCACAAGCTACCAAAGCACTCAAAAGCCCAAAACTAGAAGAAAAACCATTCTAGCTCACAAACTCAACCCAACAAATACTAATCCCACTAAAAGAAACTAATCCACAAATAAAACAACACTAATCCAAGAGATTAGGGGTCGGGTTCTCACACTCCTCTAGTAGCAAGAAGAATAACTTTCAACATATTTCTAGGACTCATCTCAAACCTATAGATAAAATCTTCTTTTCCTCTAGATGGACTTGTCACTTTTGCAATCAAATAGGTCATCTAGTTCCAAATTGTCCCTTTAAGTTTAGGATGTCTCAAAATCATCTTTCTAGAGCTCCTTTTAAGTTTGTTCCCAAGACCTCTACCTCTACCATCATTAAGGCTACTTGGATTGAAAAAGAGAAAAGTGTCAAGAACTTTCTAGTTCAAACCGCTCTTAAAGTTAAAGAAAACTCTAGATGGTTTTTGGATAGTGGTTGCTCCAAGCATATGACTGGAGACCGTTCTAGATTTATCACACTTGAGAACTATGATGGAGGAAATGTGTCATTTGGAGATAATCGGAAAGCTCAGATTATAGGAAAAGGCTGTGTTGGAGGAGATCAAATGCCTACTTTAAAAGATGTTTTCCTTGTGGATGGCTTAAAGCATAATCTCTTGAGTATAAGTCAGTTATGTGATAAAGGAAACAAAGTTGTTTTTTATAGCAAATCTTGCAAAGTTCTGGATGAGAAATCCCACAAAGTTCTACTCACTGGATTACGTACTAAAGATAACATCTACACAATAGAAGAATGTTGTGAAAATGAATCCATGTGTTTAATGACAAAAGTTCAAAAAAATCAGTTGTGGCATCAAAGAATGGGTTATATAAATTACAAACTGATGAAGATCTTATCCAAGAAAGAAATTGTTAGAGGAATACCCAAATTAGATGATTACAAATCTGAATTGTGCAAAGCTTGTCAAATGGGTAAAAAACTCAAGAAAAGTTTTAAAGGTATAAAAGATATATCCTCTTCTCGTCCTCTTGAACTCATTCATATGGACCTCATTGGACCTGCACCTGTACAGAGTATTGGTGGGAGAAAGTATATCCTAGTTAAGGTTGATGATTATTCTAGATTTGGATGGGTAGCCTTTCTTCATGCAAAATCTGATGCAGTAGATAATATTATAAAGATTTGCAAGAAAATTTAAGTTGAGAAGGACTGCAAAATTAAGAAGATAAGAAGTGATCATGGAAGCGAATTTGAAAATGAAAGATTTGCAGACTTCTGTGAAAGCCATGGGATCAGTCATCAATTTTCTGCTCCAAAAACTCCCCAGCAAAATGGAGTAGCTGAAAGAAGAAATAGAGTTATTCAAGAAATGGCTAGAACCCTACTTAATGAGAAAAATCTCCCTCGTAACTTATGGGCTGAAGCAATAAATACTGTTTGCTATCTTATTAACCGTGTTTATTTGACAAAGAACACTAACAAAACCCCTTATGAGATGTATTTTGGAAGAAAGCCAAATCTGGGATACCTAAAAGTGTTTGGTAGCAAGTGCTATATTTTAAGAGATAGAGAGCAGCTTGAAAAGTTCGATTCCAAATCTGATGAAGGGATCTTCTTAGGGTATTCTGATAAAAGCAAGGTATATAGAGTGTTCAACCTCAGATCGATGGCTGTTATGGATTCAGCTCATGTTGTCATTGACGAGATTAATCAAATTAAGAAAGGTCTTCATGATGAAGAAGAGACCTTAGTTGAGCAACCTATTCCATCTGAAATTGAAGAAGAAATCTCCTCAGTCCCTACTATGCCCACAAAGTTATTAAGAGATCACAACTTGGATAATGTCATTGGAGACATCACAAAAGGAGTCATGACAAGAAGACAGGTTCATAATCTGTGTGCTCACTATTCTTTTGTTTCACAAATTGAGTCCAAGAACTTCTCTGAAGCAGAAACCAAGTCTGAATGGATTGATGTCATGCAAGAAGAATTAAATCAGTTTAAAAAGAATGATGTGTGGGATCTTGTACCTCTTCCTGAAGGCAAAAGTCAAATTGGCACCAAATGGATTTTCAAGAACAAGCTGGATGAATCAGGAAATGTGATAAGGAACAAAGCTAGACTTGTAGCCAAAGGGTATGCTCAAGTTGAAGGAATTGATTTTAAGGAAACCTTTGCTCCTGTAGTGTCGCGACCCCGAACCGGGAATTTCCAATCCGGGATCGGGACACATTAGATAGTGGATGATGATTGATGATGATTATCTACATCCACCATCTATAGAACTTATTTAATTTCCCACAGGTGTCCGCGGTGACGATATCACAACCCTGCATGAATATTTCTTTTGAGTGCGGAAGCGTGTAGCAAATCAAGTGATAGACTATCTCAACCATGCAAGCATTAACATCAAATATCAAGACTGTATCAGAATGAGCAATGATCTATAGCATGATTCCCAAAAGTTGTTAAAGTTAGACAAAAATATCATTTAATTACATTCCCAAAAATAGAGGCCAACAAAGGCCAATATACGCAAAACAATAACCCAAAGAATGGTTAAGTATATCTCCCAAAATGTTACGCTTCTCAAAGCAATCTGATGTCTACATGACATCGTCAGCACGCCACTCAACTAGAGGTTGCGGTTCACCTACCGCCTCCTCTGGCTCCTCCTCAAGGAAGCCGGCAACGGGACCTGAGTACCAAAGCAAAGGATCAGACACGACGGTCTGGCAAGAGAAAGCAAGGATACAACAATATATAATGTAAGAAATCTCTTGGAAAGCGTGTAAATCTGATTAAGCAATAACTCTCATAAAACAGGTAAATCATTTGCTATAAAACAAGTAAACAAGATAAAACATATGAGGTAACCAAGGGATCGGGAACAAGCAAGATGGCGACCACACGAAGCTAAGTCCTCTATCACTAAGGTGATAGAGCAATAACTAGGCCCTGATCTCAGTCACTCAAGGTGAGGAGAAACAGGGGATCTCATATAAATAATATACTATACATGACCACGGTAGCGAGCCGGGCATCGGGGACCACAGTAGCAATCTGCGGTATCGGGACAAGACCACGGTAATGACCGGGTATCGGGATCCAAACTGCAGCTGGCGGGACAAGAGGGGGATCTCCAAGTCGGTGGATCAAACCAACGAGGTTATCCAAGCTTAGTGGTGCCGACTCATAGGTCAAATACAATCGATACAATGCAAGTAAATCAAGTACAAGTATATAATCAAACGGGCAAGACGGGGGTGCTCAAGGGCACACTGACATATCATGTGGTGCAATGCACTTCGGGTCAAGTAACCATTTCAAGTGTACACAATGCTTTCGGGGAAAACGAGTCATGTAAATGTAAATCTTGGAAATAGAGAAATGTAATGAACTATACTAAATCGGGAAAGATAATGATTTTAAGATCTAATTGAGTGAATAGGGGTCCCGTATGTCGATTATGGAAAAGACTTGGTACTCCTTGAGTTTGAAGACATCCGGGCTCCTTATGCACTTTTACGATTTTCAAACTTAAAATGAGCTTATGGTTATCACTAGATTTTATACTAGGAAAATCAAGGTTATAAACGGTCCATCCTAGGCATGACATTAATTCGGGAACATCGACCAACCTATCCAGTCATCGAAAGGAATGGAGTTCGCGATAACCAAGGCAAAAGACTTATATTTGGATATAAAGAAGTTATTGCGTCATTCCGTCCCGTTCAAGATTGAAATGGATTGAACTTCGATGTCACCAAACTAACCGTGAGAAGTGTCGGCTCAAGACATCTCACCCATAGTCCAAATAGTCCAAAAAGGGTAGCCAAGGTCCCACCTAAAACCAAGGGAAAAATAAAAATCTCAAAATCCACCGGACTCAAACTGAGTCCTCCGATCGGTCCGATCGATCGGCCAAAATTTTCTGAACAGGGTCTGATCGATCGGCCGAAAAACCCTTACTGTTAAAAGTCAGTCCGATCGATCGGTCTGCACGTCCGATCGATCGGACCTGGGCGCAGTGCAGGTCCGGGAACTTTGATTTTTCTCCCTTTTTCCTTTCCTTCCAACACATGATCAACCAAGGAAAACTATGAACAATATGACTTATTTACATACTTCCAAGACATTAAATGAGGCTAATCAAGAGGTGTAAATATCATTTATTTCAACCATGAAAAACCAATAAATGCAATCAATGAAAGCATAAAAATCCATCAATGCTTCACCACATCATTTGAAACTTAAAAACCTCCAAACATTCACTTGCCTCAAGTCCAAGCTAGCAATAAACAAGCCTCTACTCACTTCTCAAGATCACTTCCAAGCTACAATCAAAAATCCCCAAAAACAACCCTAAAATGGGTCAAACCATGAAATGACAATGAAACCTTTCAAAAATGCAAATGTAGCTTCCCTAAGGCTAGAAGATTAACAATCTAGAAGATGAGAGGGATCACTTACTTGGATGACCTCCAAATGAGAAGAACTAGTTCAAAGAAGGTCTCAAGATGGGGAGATTGCTCCAAGAATAGTATCAAGGTGAAGCTTGCAAGGAGAGGAAGAAGATGATGAGTTCCCTTTTGAGTTTAGTGCAAGATTGGTGAGGATTTGAGATGAAGAAGCAAGAAGAAGGTGAGAAACCAAGAAAACCCTAGGCTCCAATGGTTGTGCTGGAAAATGAAAGATGAAGTGAATGGAATGGCTTCTCTTGTTAGCTAAAGAGTTGGGTTGGATTGGGTCCCACAACTAATGAAACTAAATGGCTGATATCATCTCTCTCGGGTCCTCGGATGAATTCGACGAAGGAGGAAGAAATGTTCGTCGAAATATCTACTTTCCGAAAAGTGTAAGTTTCGCGGGTTTCGAGAATATCAAGTTTTGGGTACAGATTTGGTGTGCAATGACTGTTTTGCCCTCCGGCTATGAAAATTGGGTTTCGGGGCCTCGAATGAACACGGGATCAACATGAAAGTTGTAAGAATCCACAAGATGAATGCAACGGGCCAAAAACACAATTCACAACAAATCGGGAAAATCCACCAAGCAAAAGCAGAGCCGGAAAGGGGACCCCCAAAGGGCCCCACACCCTACCAAAGCATTCAAAAGCCCAAGACTAGAATCAAAACTATTCCAAACCCAACTTAACCAAAAACACTAATCAAGCTTAGCACTAACACGCAACTTAATTAGCACTAATCGGGTTCACTCGGTTCGGGGTCTTACATGTAGCTCGTTTGGAGTCTATCCGAATTTTATTGGCTTATGCCAGTAGCATGAAGATTAAATTGTTTCCAATGGATGTGAAGAGTGCCTTTTTAAATGGTGACATTGAGGAAGATGTGTATGTTACTCAACCTCAAGGCTTCGAGGATCCTCATCACTCGGAATATGTTTTTAAGTTGAAGAAGGCTCTCTATGGATTGAAACAAGCCCCAAGAGCCTGGTATGAAAAGCTTACAAGTCACTTACTTGAAAATGAATATGAGTGTGGAAATGTGGACAAGACTCTCTTCATTAAAAAGGTTGATAAAGATATTCTCATTGCTCAGATATATGTTGACGATATTGTTTTTGGATCCACATCTAATCAACTTGCTCAAGGATTTTCTAAATTGATGAGCTCCACTTTTGAAATGAGTCTGGTAGGACCCCTACAATTCTTTCTAGGATTACAAGTTAGTCAGACTGATCATGGTATCTTTCTTAGTCAATCCAAGTTTGCTCTAGAAATAGTGAAAAAGTTTGGCTTAGGAGAATCTAAGACTAGCTGCAATCCCATGGGCTCTACTACTAAAATCTCTAGTGATCTTCAGGGTAAGAAAGCTGACCAGAAACTTTATAGGAGCATAATAGGAAGCCTACTCTATCTCACTGCTAGCCGACCTGATATCTCTTTTAGTGTTGGAATATGTGCTAGGTATCAATCTCATCCCCGAGAGTCTCACATTAAAGCTGTTAAACGTATCATAAAATATATTAATGGGACTTCTCATTATGGTATCTGGTATCCTCATGACTCAACTCTGAAATTAATTGGATATAGTGATGCAGATTGGGCAGGATCAATAGACGATAGGAAAAACACCAGTGGATGCTGTTATTTCATAGGAAATTGCTTAGTAGCTTGGCATAGCAAAAAGCAAAATTTTGTATCCTTGTCTACTGCAGAAGCTGAATATATTGTTGCAGGTAGATGTTGTGCTCAACTGTTGTGGATGAAACAAACTTTGTTAGATTATAATGTTCCACAACAATGCATACCTATCATGTGTGACAACTCTAGTGCCATTAGTATTTCTAAAAATCCTGTTCAGCACTCTCACACTAAGCACATTGACATTCACTATCATTTCTTGCGTGATCATGCTGACCAAGGCACTATTGAGTTAATTTTTGTTCCTACAGATACCCAATTGGCTGACTTATTTACTAAACCCCTTGGAAATGATCGGTTCATAAAATTGAGACATCAATTGGGCATTGGCCCTTGCCCTGAATTCTAAATTTTTGTTGGCTAATCACCTGTTACCACATTTTATTTTTATCATATCTCTTATAAACAGGTGCTACTAACAAGGTTGTATGTTTTCTCATTGATGGGCAGGCTCCTTTGCAATTAGATGTCAAAGGGGGAGAGAAATATCAAGTGTTCCTCAAGGTGTTCACCAATTGAAGGGGAGAAGATTCAAGGGTTGCTAATGTTGAGGGGGAGTAGCTTTGCCTAGTGTGTTATTTGTGTAGCTTCTAGGTTTGTCGTCTAAGGTCGTCGCTCTCGCAAGGAAAATCCAAAGCTCCAAATTATCCAAATGTTCCCGAATATCCAAAGCTCCTTAAATATCCAAAGAAGTTGGTGTTCAAGATTCAAATGAAATTGAGAAAGAGTTCAAGCTTCTAGAGTTGCCATCAAATTGCAAAGGGGGAGATTGTTAGAGTTTTTATTTTGTTGCAATTTGATAGAAAGCATTCATTTTCATAGCTTGACCTCTCATTCTTTTATGTTCTCATTCCTAGGATCTTCTTGCATATTTCTCATTCATAATCTTTGTTTTTATCATATGATATGCATGGTTTTCAAATCAGTTATGCCTTTTAAGTTCATGAAGGTTTGAGTTCAGTGTTTCATTCTTCCATATGTTTTAACCTTAAGCTCAAATCTATTCAAGCTTACCAAATGCTTTATCTTTCAAATCCTTTCTTTGGTTTAAATGTTTCATGCTTTTAAAATTCAGTTTTTCATCATATTTTCAATCATGATTCAAGCTTGGTTGATGTGCCTCAAAGTCCCCTGGAAAGATGCCCACTAAGTTGCAAGTTTCAAAAAATTCAGAATTTCTGGGCAGTCTTCAGGTCGACCTGCCTGTGTAGCCGGTCGACCGGGCCAAGGGACCCGGTCGATCGGGCACACTGCGGGTCGACAGGGATTTTGAGCTGTTAGCTTCACCAACGGGCATTTTTATAGCCGTTCTGTGTACCCGGTCGACCCGACCCTGTACCAAGTCGACCGGGCACTAGCCGTTGGGATCTTTTTCTTTATAAAAAGTGGTTTTTTGTTTGGAAAATGTTGCTGAACTTTCAAGGACTTTTGAGGCCAAGGACTTACAACTTTTCTAGAGCATTATTGAAGGGATTATGAAGTCATTCCATTGATTCAACCTTTGATCTTCTAATGGGTGTGCTTCCTTTATCCTAAGTCTTTTAAAATCATGATTTTTCTCTTTATCTTTGTTTTTCTTCAATGCATGATTAAATAGATGCTTACCTTTTGAAGTGTTGTGTTTCATAACATGCTTTGAACTTTGAAATATCTTAGCTTTATGAATCCAACATATAGTTTTTGTTTCACATGAAGTTGTTTTCTTGTTTCAAAACTAACTTGTTAGACTTAAGTTTATCTTCTTTAAAAACAAGTTAGTTCACTTTAAAATTTTCATGTGTTTGTCAAACAGCTCTTTCTCATACATATGATTATCATCTTTGCATCAATTTAAAATTTCATCTTTCTAAAAAGAGATAGAGTGATTTCTAGTATATGCATTATTCATGGACTTTGTCATTCATATGCATGCTTCTAGAAGTTGAGATTTCATTTTCTCTTTAGCCTATATAGAGGCACTCATTTGCACTTACATTGTTCTCTTAATCCATGCATTCATAGGCATTTTTCTTAAGAGAAAATCTTCTTGATTGTAAAGGTTGGTGCTTAGCCTTGAAAAGCATGCATAGTGTTGTAAAGGTTTATGCTTAGCCTTTGAAAAGCGTAGTGATGTATTTGTAAGGTTGAAGGTGAACCTAAACCTTATGTTGAGTTAGTGAAAATCCGGTAGGGACACCGGGAGTGGATATAGGCATGTTGGCCGAACCACTATAAATGCTTGTGTTATGGTAATTGTATTTTTGCTTACATTTCATGGATGTTGCTCTCTTGTTTGATTCTACTATTTTTCCTCAAAGCATAAGAGACTTAAAAGAAAAGAAAATTAAAATTGGTCTAGTTATTTGAGCTCACCCTATTCACCCCCCCCCCTCTAGGATTCGATCTTGGACTTTCAATCTTGACGTGACTTGCTATACGCTTCCGCAAACTTGATCGTGTGAGACAGATTCCGCGTGTTCTGGGAATCCTCACTGCGGGAACCTGTGGGAAAACAAACATAACAATAGAAAAACAACGTCGCGGGCCCGGGACCCATTCCGGGGTCGCGACAATAGGAGTTAACAAATAAAGCACATTGGTTATTTTGCCAGAACATATAAAAGTACCATTCCTCTTTATAACAACTTCAGTTCCAAAAGTAATGGAATAACTTTTATTGACCAAACTAGAAAATGAAATTAAATTCCGCCGTAAAGACGGTACATATAACGTGTCTGACAAAACCAACTTATTATTTGAAAAACATAAAGTAATAACTCCCACTGAAACTGCCTCTGCCTGAGCATCAGATCCTAGGTTAACAATGATTTCTCTGTCACTGAGCCTCCTGGTTTCCCTGAACCCCTGCAACGAATTACATATGTGATTAGTTGCCCCGGAGTCCACACACCAAGATTCTGAAGTACCAGTTGCAAAACAAACTTCAGAAATAAGTGACTCAATCATACCTGAGGTCTTTTTCTTAGATAGATACTCTGGACAATTCCTTTCCCAATGTCCTGTCTTACCACAATGGAAACACTTTCCTTTTGACCATGAACCCTTAGCCTTGGCCACGCCACCATTAGGACCATTCTCCACCTTAGGACCTTTCGGAACTGATTTCTTTTTGCCTTTCCACCCTTTGCCTTTCGGCTTGGTCTTGGCATCTGACTTTTCTGTCACTAGGGCAGTTGGTTTCTTCTTCTTAATCCCTTCAGTCACCACCAGCTGGCTAGACAGCTCAGCAGAGTCAGATTCATCTTATTCATATTGTAATTAACCTTGAAATTGTTGAATGACTCTGGTAGTGACTCAAGGATTATGTCGATCTGCGATTCCGCATCAATCGCAGCTCCCAGTACATCTAACTCATTTAATGAGTCCATCATTTTCAACATGTGTTCCTGTACTGATGTACCTTCCGCCATCTTGGTGCTAATGAGCACCCTCATAGTTGCCTGCCTTGCAGGCCTGCCCTGTTCCTCAAACATCTCCTTTAAGTTCGATATAATATCGTATGCAATCTTATAGGATCGATGTTGGTGTTGCAAAACACTAGACATTGATGCCAGAATGTAGCATCTGGCCATCTCATCGTCTTTGGCCCATTTGGTGTAAAGTTCCTTTTCTTCTTTCGGTGCATCCGAGGCAAGCTCATCAAGGGGGGTTTTGGTAAGGACATATTTATATCCTGAAGCAGCCAGGACAATATCTAGGTTCCGTTTCCAGTGTACATAGTTGGATCCCACCAACTTATTCTGGTTGAGGATGGTCGCAAGTGGATTGAAAGCATTTGAATTCATGCTTGAAAAACTGTAGCACATAACCATACATTCAATTAATGAATTTAAATGACATTAGCGTTTAGTATTCTACCAAATTTATGTGAGAATCCTCATAACCACTAAATTTAGAATACATTGGAATCCCAATCCCCGGGGTATGCCTCCTTAAGGAGTGCGAATACCACCTAGATTGGTGCGGATCAAAGTTGGTCAAAATTAGGATTAAGACTAACTATCCATGATCCCCTTCATTCATTATTATCTAGGAATCTCATACCAAATAATGAATGACTCTCGATTAGCTTTGGTTTCTAAAATATATGAGGAAAATCATTGGGGATACTACATCATTATTTTAGTTAAGTGTGACCCACCAACTAGCATTGTATGACAGCCGTTGCGAGCAGCTCCTCCTTGGGGAGTGGGCCCCCGCCCTGTCTCACCAACACTATCCATAGGAGATCCATATCTAGTAACCAGATAAGTAAAAGCCCTCTATGTGGAACGGCCATTCTCAAGATGGCGCGAGGCTAATACTTTCCTTACAATGGACCTATGATGGAAAACCATGGGGATTTCTAAATATAAATGCCCCGCTCCCACTTAATATTTTAGAATTGAGGATTTCCCTTGAGGTACATGGGCCCACATATATTCACATTAAATCATCTCATGATATGACCAATGATTGGTTCCAAGTCAAGTTATTTTAAGGAAAGTCCAGTTTCTAAATTAGTGTTACCAATGGATCCATCTCATGGGCCCACCAACTCTAATTAGAACTCTTTCCAAAAATTAATTTGATTTGACAAATTTTGGTAACTTGCTATGTTTGGATCAGATTTGGAAACATTCTAAATTAAGCATTCATCCATAAATAGAAAAAGCTAAAATTAGAAACTAGTCCTCTCCTCCACATGGCCCAAGCGGAATAGACTTCTTGGACTTCTAGACTTTCCAAAACTTTGAGAATCCTCAAACTCTTTGGGCATCTCCAAGATCCTTTTGGTAGTCTTCAAACTGTTTGATTAGGAGTCCATCTTCACTTTCCTTCTTCGTCTTGGACATTTTCAGAATTTACAAATTTTGAAAAAATTACATAAATTCCTATGTCTCTACAATGAGACTTACATGGTAATCTAAACATGGAAATAAAATGGCTATAGGGAAATTCACCATGCCTTGCCCTTTCGCTGGAAACCAAGGAAACCATGATGCCCTTTACACTTAGCCTAAAATAAACCAATAACCATAAAAAGAAAGTGAAAGACTTGTGGGCCATATGAAGGACATCATCACCTGCAAGTTAGTATCTCATACAACAAAGCATCTCACAAAACCAGGTTACCAAACCACAATGGGAAAACAAGATGCCAAAGGTTGTCACCCTTTTGATACATTCACTTCGCAGAGGGGGAGCGCGGGGCCAGGTCGACCCACCTGACGAAGGCAGAAAAATTGGGTTTTTTCAATTCAAGTCCAAACACCTCCAAAACACTTTTAAAGGCTCTTAATGGTACCCTACCATCCTTCCATCATAATTAAACCCTTTTGTGACTATCCAAACATGGATTTACTACAAAAAGTAAGCAAACCAATCATAACTGATCCTTACATAGCCCTAGGTCTATCCTCTTCGCATCTCATACAAAGATTAGATCTAGATCGCTGATCTAACATGATTAGAGATGAGGCATGGCTCTGATACCAATTGTTGGAATTAGGTGGGCCTCGTGGATAGGTTTTCAAAACTTTTTGACCCATTTGACTCAGGGATCAAATATCCAGAAGGCCATAAACCATATCCAGGATGCAATCCCTCTATCTCATGAATCAAGTACATCAATAATACCTATCTAAAAGATAGAAATCAGCAGCGTAGTGACATTAAAAATGTTCACTTGGTGTGTCATGGTCCCAAAAGAGATTTGCATCACTCCATTCCTACAATTGATCAAGGCATTTGAGGTGGCAAGGAATGGTCTCCCCAAGATTATTGGAAATTTGGGTTCAGCCCCAGATGTGTGTTTGGTATCCAAGACAACAAAATCGATAGGAAACACAAAGTCTCAGACTTTGATAAGAACGTCTTCAACTACCCCCTTGGGGTATCGAATTGATGCATCAGCCAATTGCAAGGTCACATGTGTCCTTTTCAACTCCCCCAAACCTAATTCTTCATAAACAGAGTATAGAAGAAGGTTCACACTTGCACCCAAGTCTAGCAAAGCTTTCTCTATGTGATGGTCCCCTATCTGGCAAGAAATGGTAGGACACCCTGGGTCTTTGTATTTGATCGGGGTTGGACAGGAAATGATTGAGCTAGCATGTTGGGCTAGAAAAGCCTTCTTGGGCACATTGGTAGTCCTTTTGAAGGTGCAAAGGTCCTTTAGAAATTTTGCAAATGCTGGAATCTGTTGGATAGCATCAAGTGGTGGGATATTAATCCGCACTTGTTTGAATACTTCAAGCATTTTATCCAACTGAACAGTTGATTTTGCTGTGCCTAGCCTCTCTGGGTATGGTGCCTTGGGAACAGATGTTAGACCCCGACCCAAACCAATTCGATTAGTGTGCGATCAGTATGTGTTTAGTCCTAAGTGGGTTTAGTTGTCGTTGGGTTAGAAATAATTAGTTTAGTCCTGGAGATAGCTTTGGGAATTTTGAGAACGTTTAGTATTAGTCAGACACACTCAGGAAGCCCTGAGTGCACGTGCAAGTTTGGGAGGATCGTATTGGTTTCCGTGTGTTTGTGATTTTGATTTCATTTGAATGATTTTTCTATGTGTTACAACTTTCGTCTTAAGCCCATTCAGGTTTGAAGCCCAAAAACCCAAGTTCTGGCCCAAAAAGGGTAAAGTGGTCTTTTTACACAAATCTGGACACAATTTTCGAGATCTCAAAACCACGTCAAAAATATACTTTTTGAAAACTAGGTATTTCGAGGATCGTTTTATCCTACTTCGTCGAGTTTATTCGAGGCCCACAAGATCATGTTTTTGTCATTCCAAAGTTCAAGTTCATTGGGCCCCATTGTCTTCACTTAAGCCCAACCCTCATCTCTTTCATTCACTTCCCCAAAATTCCTACAACTTTCTTAACCTAGGCCTGAAAATCCCTCTTTCCTTTCCATCTTCCTCACCTTGCATGATCTAGCTAGAGATCTCCAAATAAAATTCCAAGACCATCATCTTCTTCCTCTCATTGCATGCTTTCTATTGGTACAAATTTCTTGGAGTTTCTTGTGGGACAAGCTCTTCATTTTCTTCATCTCTTCTTGTTTGGCCATTTCTAGGTAAGAGCTTCAACCCATACTTCCCATGAAGCCTTTTTGGTTCTTAAAGATCATGTTTTCCATGTTTACAAACCCCTTTGTGAAAATGGGCTCTTTGTTTTCATTTGTGTTGAGTTTTGAATGGATTTCCTTGGGATTATTTGTAGTGTTGGCTTAGCTTTTGAGTAAGAGTGCTTGAAGATGGTTGTTTAGCATTTGGGCAAAGGCAAGTAATCTCTATAGGCTCTTTGTTGCATGTGTATTTTAGATTTCATTGCTATTTTAGAAATTGTGCATATAAACTTGTTTATAAACTTCATGATCTTGTTTTCATTTAGATTGAATGGTTGAAATTGTGAAAAATGAACCCTTGGTGAGCATGAAGGCTCAAGGGATTGTATGTGGCTTAAAGACGAGAAGAAGGAGAGAAATGTATTGAAAGTTGGACAAGAGGAAGGTTTTTTCTGTACTCGGCGAGCACAGGTAGAAGCTTATCCGCTCGAGCGACCATTGGGTCCACTCGAGCGGCCAAGCCACTGCTTGGTCCGGGCGCAGACAGAGAGCTGTCCGCTCGAGCGACCTCATATCCGCTCGAGCGAACTGCCCACTATTTAATCTGGAGCAAGACAGAGAGTTGTCCGCCCGAGCGACCTTATTGTCCGCTCGAGTGAACTGTCTCGCTCGAGCAAAGTGTCAATACCTTACAAGTTCCGCTCGAGCAAACCTGCCAGATTCAGGAAGAAGAATTATTTTCATTTGTGTATTTTCTTGAAGGTTGAAAACCTAGACTATGTTAAGGGTTTTGACTTGACATTGTGTATATGGAACTTCGAAATGCAACCCAACTTCGGGGACACCAATTCTTGTATATTATGACATTTGGGGTCCCAATTACACAAAGGTCAATTAGTAGCCTTAACACATGCTTGTCAGATTTCGTATTTTGAATTTCGTCTTGGTACGATAAGTACCGTTGTGCACTCGTTTTGAATTTCAAGTATAAGCTCATTTTGAAGTTTTGTTTCAAGAAAAAGGGATCACTTCCTAAGCATGATATGCATATTAATTATGCCTTTTGCTAGTCGTGTTTGTTGTGTTTGATAAGTGATTTTCCCCTTATTTTTATCTCGACGTGTTTAGACTGTGTTTCGCGTGTTTTGGGCATTCATGAATTAAGTGAACACCACTGAGCTTGGACTTCCCTTTCAGTTTGATCCACTGTCTGGGGGTCCTTAAACATGTGGACTGTCTGCAAACTGGTTTTGTATTTATTACACATCGTGCGTGTCCGGTTCCGCGGCCGAAAATCCCTGTATATGTGGGAATTGTGTCGTGATTATATTATGTATATCGTGCTTGTCGTGCGTGCTTGCTCTTTTCATTATAAATGATAGAGAAAGGATGGGCTCTTTGTGGATTGTAACTATTCATGATATTATATGTACTCATGCTAGTTTGTTTTAGTATCTCAGCTGTGTTGTATTCTCGAAAATGTATCTTAGTCATTGTAGTATTTCAAACCAGGGATTTGTTTATATGTTTTCTTATCACGTTATTTGTTTCATGTTTTCACCTAAATTGATTACCTGCTAAACCGTTGTGTTTGGCCCTTGTTTGTTGGTGCCCAGGTGCAGGCGACGTTACCTTTGAGGAGGAGCGTCCGGAGGAGGCTTTTGAGCCAACCCCTGTTAGAGAGTGGCAGCCCGACGATGTCAACTAGACCAGAAGAAGCGACCTGGGAATTGAGAGAGCAAGTGCAGAGGAAGTATCCACAGCTTTTACCAGAGGTAATTATTTGATTTTTTTTGCTGGACCAAATATCCTAAGGGGTGGAGGATGTTAGACCCCGACCCAGACCAATTCGATTAGTGTGCGATCAGTATGTGTTTAGTCCAAAGTGAGTTTAGTTGTCGCTGGGTTAGAAATAATTAGTTTAGTCCTGGAGATAGGTTTGGGAATTTTGAGAACGTTTAGTATTAGTCAGACACACTCAAGAAGGCCTGAGTGCACGTGCAAGTTTGGGAGGATCGTATCGGTTTCCGTGTGTTTGTGATTTTGATTTCATTTGAATGCTTTTTCTATGTGTTACAACTTTCGTCTTAAGCCCATTCAGGTTTGAAGCCCAAAAACCCAAGTTCTGACCCAAAAAGGGTAAAAGTGGTCTTTTTACACAAATCTAGACACAATTTTCGAGATCTCAAAACCACGTCAAAAATATACTTTTTGAAAACTAGGTATTTCGAGGATCGTTTTATCCTGCTTCGTCAAGTTCATTCGAGGCCCACAAAATCATGTTTTTGTCATTCCAAAGTTCAAGTTCATTGGGCCCCATTGTCTTCACTTAAGCCTAACCCTCATCTCTTACATTCACTTCCCCAAAATTCCTACAACTTTCTTAACCTAGGCCTGAAAATCCCTCTTTCCTTTCCATCTTCCTCACCTTGTGTCGCGACCCCGGACCGGGAATCCGGGATCGGGACACTAATGAATAAAGATTGAAGGATCTACATCACCAATATACATACTTATTTAATTTCCCACAGGTGTCCGCGGTGAGGATATCACAACCATAACCGAATATTTCTTTTAAGTGCAGAAGCGTGTAGCAAATCAAATAGTCAACCATCCTTGGTCATAACACAATATCACAAGTATAAAGATACTGTATCAGAATGAGCAATGATCTACAACATATTTACCCAAATTAAGTTAAAGTTTACACAAATATCATTTAATTACATTTCCCAAAAATAGGGGCCAACAAAGGCCAATATAGTAAAATACCAATCAAAAGAATGGTTAAATAGTTTCCCAAAATATGAAGTCTCTCATAGCAACCAAACGTCTACATGACGTCATCAGCACGCCACTCAACTAACTGCTGCGGTTCTACAATCGCCTCCTCAAGCTCCTCCTCGGGATAACCGACAACGGGACCTGAGTACCAAAGAGTGGGTCAAACACGACGGTTTGGCAAATGGAGGCAAATACAATGACAATATGATAGTAAATGAATTTACCTTTAAAACTTGTAAACCTATTCAAATAACAATTGCTATGAACGAGATAAAACATTTATTCAATCATAAGGATGCAATGTAAAACATGTAAGGTGACCAAGGAAACGGGAGACAAGCAACATGGCAACCACACGAAGCTAAGTCCTCTATCACTAAGGTGATAGAGCAATAACTAGGCATTGATCTCAGTCACTCGAGGTGAGGAGAAACAGTGGATCTCATATAAATACATATACATATACATATACATATACTATACATGACCACGGTAGCGAGCCGGGCATCGGGGACCACAGTAGCAATCTGCGGCATCGGGACAAGACCACGATAATGATCGGGTAGCGGGATCCAAACTGCAGCTGGCGGGACAAGAGGGGGTTCTCCAAGTCGGTGGATCAGACCAACATGGTTATCCAAGCTTAGTGGTGCCGACTCATAGGTCAAATACAATCGAGACATATGCAAGCAAATCAAGTACAAGTAAATAATCAAGCGGGCAAGACGGGGGTGCTAAAGGGCACACTATCATATCGAATGGTGCAATGCACTTCGGGTCAAATAACCATTCCAAGTGTATAACAATGCTTTCGGGAAAACAAGACAAGTAGTACAAATCTCGGGAACAGTAAAGTACAGTAACCAATTGCATTTCGGGAAAATATCTATTTGAAGTGGATAGGGACCCCGTATGTCGATCAAATAACAATTTGGTACTCTTCGAGTTTGGGGACATTCCGGGCTTCTTATACACTTCGAATTCTCAAAACTTCGGACGAAATCTTTGTGATATGGTTTCTTCCTTAATTGGCCTCACACAATGCCTAATAAATCTCCTTGATATAGAGGGGTTCCCATAGAATAGTCCCAATGCGTTGAAACAGTCGAACATTGCCCCAAACATAACCTAGGCCAGACGACCCGCATCGCTCGAGCGGACTATAGGGTTCGCTCGAGCGAGTCGCTCGCTGGGGTGGTTATCTGGGTGGGTTCGCTCGAGCGAGTCGCTCGCTGGGGTGGTTGTCTGGGTGGGTTCGCTCGAGCGAGTTTAGGTCGCTTGAGCGAACTCATTGGGTCGAGTGATTATTTAAATGCGTTCGAGCGAACAACTCACTGGAATGAGTTCTTGGATGGCCGCTCGAGCGAAAAAGGGTGCGTTCGAGCGACCAAGCTACTGGAATGCTCCGAACCCTTTCTGGACATGTCGCTCGAGCGAAGTGTCATGGTCGCTCGAGCGAACTGTCCAGAAACAGATTCCGGACCAGTTCAGCTCCTCTCTATTTCTCCTTTTTACAACCTCCTTTTTGCCCTTCTTACACATCAAATGAGGAGTCTAAAACCCCATTCCAACTACTTCAAATCTCTAACAATATCCATCCCATTCTCCTCCATCAACAATACATTCAATACAAGGAAAAGGGGAGAAGGAAACCATTTCACAACATATACATTTGAAACAAAACAAGAAGACATTCAATGCTATGAACTACCACTTCTCTATGATCATAAATGTGCCATTAATACTCTATCATGAGCATTCATCTCAAAACAAAACATTAAATGTGCATTAATGGAAAATATCCAAAATCAATGAAAGCTTTGGTAAAATCATTCATCCACTTGCCTTATGTCTTCAAATCAAGTAAATCAAGCTTTAACAAGTCTTTCAAATCAATGGTCCAAGCTACAAGGCAAAAACCCCAAAATAAACCCTAAAAGAGTCAAACATTGAAATAGCAAGGAAACCTTCCAATACTAAAGGTGAAGCTTCTCTAGAGCTAGAGGAACACAAATCTAGAAGATGAAGGGGGTTACTTACTTGCAAGGTCCTCTAATGGCAATGGTAAGCTCAAGGAATTCTTGTAATGGTTGGTTTGCTCCACAAAAGCTATTGGAAGAAAGCTCTCAAGGAGATGAAGAAGATGATGGCCTCCAATCTCCTATTGGTGCAAGTTTGGGAGTGGATTGAGTGATGGAAAGCAAGAAGAAGAAGGAGTTGCTCACTAAACCCTAGTTTTCTCTCTTGTGCTGGAAAATGAAAATGGAAGGGAAGGGTCTCCTCTTGTAGTAGGTGAGGAGTGGGCTCCACCACTAACAATCTAATTCGGCTGAAATCATCTCTCTCAGGACCTCAGATGAATTCGACGAAGAAGGAAGAAATGTTCGTCGTAATATCTAGTTTCCAAAAAGTATAGGTTTCGCGGGTTTCGGGAATATCAAGTTTTTGGGTACAGATTTTGTATGTAATGACTGTTTTGCCCTCAAGGCCAAGGATTCGGGTTTCGGGATCTCAAACGGGGATGGGATCAACATGAAAGTTGTAGAGCTTAACAATACCAATAAAACGAGATTAAAACCATGAATGCAAAATCTCCGATAAATCCTCAAACAAAATGCAATGTCATGAAAAGGAGCCTCCAAAAGGGGTCCTACTAACACATGGCAATCAAAACTCTCCAAAACTAATACAAAAGCTAAACCAAACCCAACTAAGCCAAAATCACTAATCAAGCTTAGAACTAACACTCAACTTAATTAGCACTAATCGGGTTCACTCCGGTCGGGGTCTTACATCCTCCAAATGAAATATAAGACTCACCTCTGGTAAAAGATGTGGGTACTTCTTCTGCACTTGATCTCGTAATTCCCATGTTGCCTCTTCCGGTCCATGGTTCTCCCACAATACCTTTACCCACTGAATAGTCCGAGTCCTCAACTCTTGTTCCTTTGTATCAATAATCTCAACTGGCTTCTCCACATAGGTGGCATCCTCTCTGATCTCCAATGGCTCGTGCCAGAGTACATGTGAAGGATCGGGGACATACTTCTTCAACATGGACACATGGAAGACGTTGTGTACACCAGATAGCTCAGGTGGTAAGGCTAATCTATAAGCCACATCACCAATCTTGCTCACAATGTCATATGGTCCAATGTATCTCCGTGATAGCTTGCCCTTCTGTCCGAACCTCAATGTTCCCCTTGTAGGTGACACTTTCAGGAAAACCTTATCTCCTTCCTTGAACTGTAGATCTCTGCGGTGGGAGTCTGCATAGCTCTTCTGTCTACTCCGGGACACTTTCAGACGCTCTTAAATCAGCTTGATCTTGTCGCTGGTCTCACTGACAATAGTCGGTCCATGTAAACTGCAAGTGCCAACTTCTTCCCAACATACAGGTGTCCTACACCTTCTGCTATACAAAGCCTCAAAAGGAGCCATCCCAATGCTCGAGTGATAACTGTTGTTGTAAGCGAACTCACACAACGGTAGAGTCTCATCCCATTGAGTCTTGAAGTCTAACACACAAGCACGGAGCATATCCTCAAGAGTCTGAGTCGTTCTCTCTGACTGGCCATCTGTCTGAGGGTGATACGCTGTGCTAAACTGTAGTCTCGTACCCATAGACTCGTGCAATGTCTTCCAGAACCTCGAGACAAATCTGCTGTCTCTGTCGGAAGTGATAGAAACTGGCTGCCCATGTCAACTGACGATCTCGCTGACAAACAACTCTGCCAAAGGTAGCATGTGCATCTTCTTCCCAGTCTTCATAGCAAGGAAATGCGCTGACTTGGTGAGTCGGTCCACAATGACCCATATCGCATCGTTGCCTCTGCTAGTCCTCGGTAATCCCGAAATAAAGTCCATGGTAATGTGCTCCCACTTCCATTTCGGGATCTCCAATGGTTGCAACAACCCTGGAGGCCTCAGATGCTCTGCTTTTATCAACTGGCAAGTCATACAACGGGAGACAAACGCTACAATCTCTCTCTTCATGTTGTTCCACCAAAATCTGCCCTTCAAGTTCTGATACATCTTGGTGCTGCCTGGATGCATAGAGTACTTCTTGCTATGAGCCTCGGTCATAATGTCATTCATCAAATCCTCAATGTTAGGCACACACAGACGGTCACGGTAGTACAAAACTCCATCCACAAAATGAAACTCAGGACATTCTGCTACATGCTCTGAAATCTTGGCCAACTCTGGATCTTGCAACTGACTATCCTTGATCTTCTGAATGAAAGAATGTTCTGGCACTGTTATGTTAGCTAACAAAACACCCTTCCTAATTGGCTGTAGGTCTAAACTCAACTCTTCAAATTGCTCAAAGATACAAGTGCCACTTAGATTTGCCAAGCCTACTGATTTTCTACTCAAGGCATCGGCAACTACATTGGCCTTCCCCGAGTGGTACTTGATTGGAAAATCATAGTCCTTGATATATTCCATCCATCTTCTCTACCTCATGTTCAATTCTTTCTGTGAAAACAAGTACTGTAAGCTGCGGTGAACGGAGTGGACTTCGAACTTCTCTCCATAGAGATAATGTCTCCACATCTTCAACGCGAAAACAACCGCTGCTAACTCAAGATCATGGGTGGCATAGTTCTTCTCGTGATCTTTCAACTGCCGAGATCCATATGCAATCACTTTTCCTTCCTGCATCAACACGTAACCAAGTCCCACATTCAAAGCATCGGTAAAAATAGTGAAACCGCCGCTTCTGGATGGTAAAGTAAGGACTGGTGCCATAGTCAATCTCTTCTTTAGCTCTTGGAAACTCTCTTCACACTGCTCTGTCCACACATATGGTGCATTTTTCCTTGTTAACTTCGTCAAAGGTGACGCAATCGACGATAATCCCTGCACAAACCTCCGATAGTAACCTGCCAATCCCAGAAAACTTCTGATCTCTGTTGCATTCTTCGGTCTTTCCCAACTCATAACTGCTTCAACCTTAGATGGATCCACTGATAGTCCTTCTTTGGAGATGATGTGTCCCAAAAATGCTAGTTGCTCTAACCAGAATTCACACTTGTTGAGCTTCGCATACAGCTGATTCTCTCTCAAGAGTTGCAATGCTATCCTCAAGTGCTCTTCATGCTCTTCTCTAGTCTTGGAGTACACAAAAATGTCATCTATGAACACTACAACAAACTGATCCAGATACTCTGTAAATATCTTATTCATCAATTCCATGAACACTGCCGGTGCATTAGTCAATCCAAATGCCATCACTAGAAACTCGTAGTGGCCATATCTTGTCCGGAAAGCTATTTTCAACACATCTGATTCTCTAACTCTCAGCTGATGGTAACCGGATCTCAAATCAATCTTCGAAAAGTATGATGCACCTTGTAACTGATCAAACAATTCATCTATTCTTGGTAATGGGTATTTGTTCTTGATGGTCATTTGATTCAATCTTCTGTAATCTATACACATTCTCATCGAACCATCCTTCTTCTTGACAAACAAAACTGGAGCTCCCCATGGTGAAACACTCGGTCTCACAAAACCTTTGTCCAACAACTCTTACAACTGAGTCTTCAACTCTCCCAACTCTGCTGGAGCCATTCTATATGGTGCAATAGATATCGGAGCTGTCCCTGGTAATAACTCAATAGTGAAATCAATCTCTCTAATAGGTTGTAAACCTGGAATCTCCTCCGGAAAAACATCCGGAAATTCCCAAACAATTGAGATCTCCTCCACCCCTTGGGACCGTTTATCCTCCGTGATAAATGCCAAAAATGCTTCACAACCACTTCTCAAAAGTCTATCAGCCTTCAATGCTGAGACAAACCCTGCACGAGGACTCCTCCTCTCTCCCTGAAACAACACCCCTGCTGGTGTCTCATCTAACTTGAAAGTCAGGGTCTTATGGAAACAGTCCATTGTGGCATGGTATCCTGCCAGCCAATCCATCCCTAGGATGACATCAAAATCGAACATCTCTAAAAGGATGAGATCTGCGGTTAAAACCACTTCTCCTAATTGGACTGTGCAACTAGGAAAGTATGTACTACAAATAATTTGTTTGCCTACTGGGGTTGCCACAGTCAAAATAAACTCAAGTTCTCTAGCATGCATATCAATCAACTTAGCAAATTCATGGGATAAGAATGAATGGGTAGAACTATGGTCAAATAAAATCTTAGCTTTTATCCAATAAACAAGTAGTGTACCTTCCACTACATTTCCCGCTGCCTCTGCATCCACTCTATTGACTCCGTAGATTTGGCCTCGCTGTTGTGGCCTATTCTGTGCCTGTTGTGGTCTGTCTTGGGGTGCATTTCTATGTTGCTGCGATGCACGCTGATTTGGGTTGTGTCCCTGCTGACGAGCCTGTTGTTGTTGTTGTTGTGGTCTATGCTGCTGCTGTGGTGGTGCTTGTTGCTGTAGTGGCCTTGCCTGATTCTGAACAACTATTGCATTCTGTGGTGCTGGTGGTCGCTGTGCCCCTTGCTGCTGCTGGTTCTACCTATTCTGTCTTGGACAGTCTCTCATCTGATGAGCCATGGAGCCACATCTGAAACATGCTCCTGTGAGTGTACGACATTGTGCACTCTCATGGTTCTTCCCACAATGGGTACAAACCAATGGACCTTGAGCAATCGGTTTTGTCCTCTGTCTCTTGTTCTGATGGTTCCTTTGCTGGTGGTTCTGCTGCTGAGCTTGTCCCTTGCCTTGCACTCTGAGGATCTTGTTGTGAAAGTTCTCAAACTTATAGGCCCTCTTGACTGCCTCCTCAAAAGTGACAAGTGGTACTACCCCGGTGGCATCTCTCTCAATGAAGGGATTAAGCCCCTCAAAGAATTTGGCAATTTTCTTCTCCACCGTATCCACCAACTCCGGAGCATATCTAGACAATCTCTCGAACTTTGTGAGGTATTCGAGGACTGTCATGCTCCCTTGGACAAGCTGTTGAAATTCTATGGCCTTTTGCTTCTTGATATGAGTAGGTACATATTTGTCATGGAATTGCCTCTTGAAGTTTGCCCACACTTCTGCATCAGCCATGGTTCTGTATTCTTCCCTAACCGTTTTTCACCATCTATCTGTTGTACCAACAAAAAGGGATGATGCCAACTTGACCTTATCTCCCCCTGTACACTGGAAAATCTCAAAGATTTTCTCGGTATGTTCCAACCAGTCATCTGCAGCTAAAGGATCTTCTTCCCCAAGAAATTCCTTCGGTGCTCTCTTCTAAAATCGTTCAAACAAGGCATTAGGATCATGTTGCCTCTGGTTTATGACGATTGCGGGCTGAGGTTGAACCGGTTCTGGTCTCCTCTGCAGGACCTCAAGCAATTGCCTTTGCATCTCAGCCATTTCCCTAGCATGGTCTTCTTCTCTCCTGAGCATCTGTTCTTGCAATCTGACCTGGTTCTCATTAGCTTGACGTTGCTGGTCAAGCATGGCTTGCATCATTTCTTGGAACTGATTTGGTGGGTTGTTCTCAACTATATTCTCTTCTACTCGCCCGATGTGATCACTGTTACTGCCAGAAGGAATGCCATTCACTGTTCTCTTACGGGGAGGCATGATGCTGCAAAATAAATTGTTAGCACATGATAATAGAAGGGTCACACATTGCTCACACGATACTAGCTAACGAAAGATCTAACGAATCCTCGCCACGTCCTTAGGATTTCTAGTTTCTTTTAATTGCTTGAAACACGTCTCGCTCAGATACCAGTCTGTCGCGACCCCGGACCGGGAATCCGGGATCGGGACACTAATGAATAAAGATTGAATGATCTACATCACCAATATACATACTTATTTAATTTCCCACAGGTGTCCGTGGTGAGGATATCACAACCATAACCGAATATTTCTTTTAAGTGTGGAAGCGTGTAGCAAATCAAATAGTCAACCATCCTTGGTCATAACACAATATCACAAGTAAAAAGATACTGTATCAGAATGAGCAATGATCTACAACATATTTACCCAAAGTAAGTTAAAGTTTACACAAATATCATTTAATTACATTTCCCAAAAATAGGGGCCAACAAAGGCCAATATAGCAAAATACCAATCAAAAGAATGGTTAAACAGTTTCCCAAAATATCAAGTCTCTCATAGCAACCAAACGTCTACATGACGTCATCAACACGCCACTCAACTAACTGCTGCGGTTCTACAACCGCCTCCTCAAGCTCCTCCTCGGGATTATCGACAAAGGGACCTGAGTACCAAAGAGTGGGTCAAACACGACGGTTTGGCAAATGGAGGCAAATACAATGACAATATGATAGTAAATGAATTTACTTTTAAAACATGTAAACCTGTTCAAATAACAATTCCTATGAACGAGATAAAACATTTATTCAATCATAAGGATGCAATGTAAAACATGTAAGGTGACCAAGGAAACGGGAGACAAGCAACATGGCAATCACACAAAGCTAAGTCCTCTATTACTAAGGTGATAGAGCAATAACTAGGCACTGATCTCAGTCACTCGAGGTGAGGAGAAACAGTGGATCTCATATAAATACATATACATATACATATACTATACATGACCACGGTAGCGAGCCGGGCATCGGGGACCACAGTAGCAATCTGCGGCATCGGGACAAGACCACGGTAATGACCGGGTAGCGGGATCCAAACTGCAGCTGGCGGGACAAGAGGGGGATCTCCAAGTCGGTGGATCAAACCAACATGGTTATCCAAGCTTAGTGGTGCCGACTCATAGGTCAAATACAATCGAGACATATGCAAGCAAATCAAGTATAAGTAAATAATCAAGCGGGCAAGACGGGGGTGCTCAAGGGCACACTATCATATCGAATGGTGCAATGCACTTCGGGTCAAGTAACCATTCCAAGTGTATAACAATGCTTTCGGGAAAACAAGACAAGTAGTACAAATCTCGGGATCAGTAAAGTACAGTAACCAATTCCATTTCGGGAAAATATCTATTTGAAGTGGATAGGGACCTTGTATGTCGATCAAATTACAATTTGGTACTCTTTGAGTTTGGGGACATTCCGGGCTTCTTATACACTTCAAATTCTCAAAACTTCGGATGAAATCTTTGTGATATGGTTTCTTCCTCAATTGGCCTCACACAATGCCTAATAAATCTCCTTGATATAGAGGGGTTCCCAAAGAATAGTCCCAATGCGTTGAAACAGTCGAACATTGCCCCAAACATAACCTAGGCCAGACGACCCGCATCGCTCGAGCGGACTATAGGGTTCGCTCGAGCGAGTCGCTCGCTGGGGTGGTTGTCTGGGTGGGTTCGCTCGAGCGAGTTTAGGTCGCTTGAGCGAACTCATTGGGTCGAGCGATTATTTAAATGCGTCCGAGCGAACAACTCACTGGAATGCGTTCTGGGATGACCGCTCGAGCGAAAAGGGGTACGTTCGAGCGACCAAGCTACTGGAATGCTCCGAACCCTTTCTGGACATGTCGCTCGAGCGAAGTGTCATGGTCGCTCGAGCGAACTGTCCAGAAACAGATTCCAGACCAGTTCAGCTCCTCTCTATTTCTCCTTTTTACAACCTCCTTTTTGCCCTACTTACACATCAAATGAGGAGTCTAAAACCCCATTCCAACTACTTCAAATCTCTAACAATATCCATCCCATTCTCCTCCATCAACAATACATTCAATACAAGGAAAAGGGGAGAAGGAAACCATTTCACAACATATACATTTGAAACAAAACAAGAAGACATTCAATGCTATGAACTACCACTTCTCTATGATCATAAATGTGCCATTAATACTCTATCATGAGCATTCATCTCAAAATAAAACATTAAATGTGCATTAATGGAAAATATCCAAAATCAATGAAAGCTTTGGTAAAATCATTCATCCACTTGCCTTATGTCTTCAAATCAAGTAAATCAAGCTTTAACAAGTCTTTCAAATCAATGGTCCAAGCTACAAGGCAAAAACCCCAAAATAAACCCTAAAAGAGTCAAACATTGAAATAGCAAGGAAACCTTCCAATACTAAAGGTGAAGCTTCTCTAGAGCTAGAGGAACACAAATCTAGAAGATGAAGGGGGTTACTTACTTGCAAGGTCCTCTAATGGCAATGGTAAGCTCAAGGAATTCTTGTAATGGTTGGTTTGCTCCACAAAAGCTATTGGAAGAAAGCTCTCAAGGAGATGAAGAAGATGATGGCCTCCAATCTCCTATTGGTGCAAGTTTGGGAGTGGATTGAGTGATGGAAAGCAAGAAGAAGAAGGAGTTGCTCACTAAACCCTAGTTTTCTCTCTTGTGCTGGAAAATGAAAATGGAAGGGAAGGGTCTCCTCTTGTAGTAGGTGAGGAGTGGGCCCCACCAATAACAACCTAATTCGGCTGAAATCATCTCTCTCGGGACCTCGGATGAATTCGACGAAGAAGGAAGAAATGTTCGTCGTAATATCTAGTTTCCAAAAAGTATAGGTTTCACGGGTTTCGGGAATATCAAGTTTTTGGGTACAGATTTTGTGTGTAATGACTGTTTTGCCCTCAAGGCCAAGGATTCGGGTTTCGGGATCTCAAACGGGGACTGGATCAACATGAAAGCTGTAGAGCTTAACAACACCAATAAAATGAGATTAAAACCATGAATGTAAAATCTCCGATAAATCCTCAAACAAAATGCAATGTCATGAAAAGGAGCCTCCAAAAGGGGTCCTACTAACACATGGCAATCAAAACTCTCCAAAACTAATACAAAATCTAAACCAAACCCAACTAAGCCAAAATCACTAATCAAGCTTAGAACTAACACGCAACTTAATTAGGACTAATCGGGTTCACTCGGGTCGGGGTCTTACACCTTGCATGATCTAGCTAGAGATCTCCAAATAAAATTCCAAGACCATCATCTTCTTCCTCTCCTTGCAAGCTTTCTATTGGTACAAATTTCTTGGAGTTTCTTGTGGGACAAGCTCTTCATTTTCTTCATCTCTTCTTGTTTGGCCATTTCTAGGTAAGAGCTTCAACCCATACTTCTCATGAAGCCTTTTTGGTTCTTAAAGATCTTGTTTTCCATGTTTACAAACCCCTTTGTGAAAATGGGTTCTTTGTTTTCATTTGCGTTGAGTTTTGAATGGATTTCCTTGGGATTATTTGTAGTGTTGGCTTAGCTTTTGAGTAAGAGTGCTTGAAGAGGATTGTTTAGCATTTGGGCAAAGGCAAGTAATCTCTATAGGCTCTTTGTTGCATGTGTATTTTAGATTTCATTGCTATTTTAGAAATTGTGCATATAAACTTGCTTATAAACTTCATGATCTTGTTTTCATTTAGATTGAATAGTTGAAATTGTGAAAAATGAATCCTTGGTGAGCATGAAGGCTCAAGGGATTGTATGTGGCTTAAGGACGAGAAGAAGGAGAGAAATGTATTGAAAGTTGGACAAGAGGAAGGGTTTTTTTGCACTCAGCGAGCACAGGCAGAAGCTTGTCCGCTCGAGCGACCAAGCCACTGCTTGGTCCGGGCGTAGACAGAGAGCTATCCACTCGAGCGAACTGCCCACTGTTTAATCTGGAGCAAGACAGAGAGTTGTCCGCCCGCGCGACTTTATTGTCCGCTCGAGCGAACTGTCTCGCTCGAGTGAAGTGTCAATACCTTACAAGTTCCGCTCGAGTGAACCTGCCAGATTCAGGAAGAAGAATTATTCTCATTTGTGTATTTTCTTGAAGGTTGGAAAACTAGACTATGTTAAGGGTTTTGACTTGACATTGTGTAAATGGAACTTCGAAATGAAACCCAACTTCGGGGACACCAATTCTTGTATATTCTGACATTTGGGGTCCCAATTACACAAAGGTTAATTAGTAGCCTTAACACATGCTTGTCAGATTTCGTATTTTGAATTTCCGTCTGGTACGATAAGTACCGTTTTGCACTAGTTTTGAATTTCAAGTATAAGCTCGTTTTGAAGTTTTGTTTCAAGAAAAAGGGGATCACTTCCTAAGCGTGATATGCATATTAATTATGCCTTTTGCTAGTCGTGTTTGTTGTGTTTGATAAGTGATTTTCCCCTTATTTTTATCTCGACATGTTTAGACTGTGTTTCGCGTGTTTTGTGCATTAATGAATTAAGTGAACACCACTGAGCTTGGACTGCCCATTCAGTTTGATCCACTGTCTGGGGGTCCTTAAACGTGTGGACTGTCTGCAGACTGGTCGTGTATTTATTACACATTGTGCGTGTCCGGTTCCGCGGCCGGAAATCCCCGTATATGTGGGAATCGTGTCGTGATTATATTATGTATATCATGCTTGTCGTGCATGCTTGCTCTTTTCATTATAAATGATAGAGAAAGGATGGGCTCTCTGTGGATTGTAACTATTCATGATATTATACGTACTCATGCTTGTTTGTTTTAGTATCTCAGCTGTGTTGTATTCTCGAAAATGTATCTCAGTCATTGTAGTATTTCAAACCAGGGATTTGTTTATATGTTTTCTTATCACGTTATTTGTTTCGTGTTTTCACCTAAATTGATTACCTGCCAAACCGTTGTGTTTGGCCCTTGTTTGTTGGTGCCCAGGTGCAGGCGACGTTACCTTTGAGGAGGAGCGTCCGGAGGAGGCTTTTGAGCCAACCCCTGATAGAGAGTGGCAGCCCGACGATGTCAACTAGACGTCGGGCGGGTTCTTGAGTTTCATCATTATGTCATGGGTTTCTTTTGTTGTTCTGAGAATTGTATTGGCCTCTGTTGGCCTCTCTTGGGTTGTAACTAAAACTTAACTTACTTTTGAGTTAGTCTCATAACTTGAATCTTGATGGGAATGCCATTTCAACTTCATCCTTTGATATATGTCTTGTTATTAATTGTTATAGCACTTAAAGATTTATTGGCGCTTATCTTGATATGATTTGCTACACGCTTCCGCATACTTAATCATGTTAGTCAGATTCCGTGTGTCTTTGGGAATCCTCACCGCGGGAACCTGTGGGAAAACATAAACAATCGTAAATTAAATCCATCAACTCGTCGCGGGCCCAGGATCCGTTCCAGGGTCGAGACAACGTAGGTCCTAGGAGTGGGCTCACTAGGTGATGGTTCAGTATTGACTGGGTTCTCTGGTTCTACTATGGGTTTAGCATTCACACTTGGTTCCTCAGTTTCCACTTTCTTACTTGATTCTTCCTCAGGTTCCTTAGGTAGTTTAACCTTGTTATCAACCTGTGTACCCGACCTAAGAGTGATTATGGATTTAACTTGTTTCGGGCCTTTTCCTTTAGGATCATGAACAACTTGGCCCTTGGGATTAGGTTCGGGTTGACTAGGGAAGGTTCCCTTGTCTCTGGTACTGATAGAGTTGGCCAGTTGGCCTATTTGATATTCCAATTTTGCAAGGGTTTGAGTGTGGCCATTCAAAAGTTGAGTAGTGGTCTGCTGGAATTGAGCAGTACTCTGAGACAATTGGGTCGTGGTTTGAGACATGAGTTTCATGGCCTCTTCTAACGAATCTACCCTCTAGGTCAATGGACTTGGGTTGAAGTTGGGTTTTTAAAAATCGGGCGGGGCATTGACTTGAGATTGATTGGGCTGAAATTGAGTGGACTGAGATGGGCCACCTTGAGTTGGGCCTTTGGTCCAAGAAAAGTTCGGGTTGTCCCTCCAACCTGGATTGTAAGTGTTAGAGTATGGGTCATACCACTGACAATTATTAAAACGACTGTTTTGATATAGTGCATTAACCTCCTCAACAGATTCGGTCTAACCCAAAGTTGTTGGGTCAATCCCTCCATTCATGCATGATTATATTTCAATGACTCCAAAGTGTTTGGAGTGGGCTTTTGGTTCAGCTCTAAGGCCTTTATTCTCCTTACCAGAGTGGCTAATTTTGCATCTGCCTCAATTTTGGGTTCAATCTTAAACATCCCCCCTTTTACAGGAATGGTGGGTTTGATGGGCTCCCTCTTGATAGGGGCCCACTGCAATGTGTTTTCAGCGGTATCTTCCAAAAATGTCCAAGCTTCTTCAGTTGTTTTCCGTGTAAAGTTCTGTCGCGACCCCGGAACGGATCCCCGGGCCCGCGACGTAATTTGTCACAACTACTATTGAAGATTTTGCTTTCCCACAGGTTCCCGCGGTGAGGATTCCCAAAGACACGCGGAATCTGACTCACACGATCAAGTATGCGGAAACGTGTAGCAAAACACAACAAGATGAGCACCAATAAAATATTTAGGTGCTATCACAATAATAAACAAGACATAGTATCAAAGGAAGAAGCTAACATGGCATTCCCATTAATATTCAAGTTATGAGACTAATTCAAAAGTGCTTTAAGTTTTGTTACAATTCCATAAGAGGCCGACAGAGGCCAATACACTTCTCAAAATAACAAAAGAACCCCATGGTAAAAGGTGACGAGACTCAAGAACCCGCCCGACGTCTAGATGACATCGTCGGGCTGCCATTCTCTCACAGGGATTGGCTCACAAGCCTCCTCCTGACGCTCCTCCTCAAATTTAACGTCTCCTGCACCTGGGCACCAACAAACAAGGGTCAAACATAACGGTTTGGCAGGTAATCAGTTTAGGTACAAGCATGAACAAATAACGTTTTAAGAAGACATATAAGCAATACTTGGTTTGAAATACTATCATGGCTGAGGTACAATTGTAAAACTAAATAATTGAGCTGAGGTACTAAAACAAACTAGCATGCGTACATAATATATCATGAATAGTTATCAACCACAAAGAGCTCATCCTTTCTCTATCATTTATATAATGAAAAGAGCAAGCACGCACGACAAGCACGATATACATAATATAAGCACGACACGATTTCCCACAAGGACGGGAATTCCGGCCGCGGAACCGGACATGCACGATGTGTAATAAATACACGACCAGTCTGCAGACAGTCCACATGTTTAAAGACCCCCAGACAGTGGATCAAACCAAAAGGGCAGTCTAAGCTCAGTGGTGTTTACTTAATTCATGAATGCACAAAACACGCGAGATCTTATCAAAACTTGTCGAGATAAAAAGGGGGAAGTCACTTATCGAAACACGACGAACACGACTAGCAAGAGGCATAATAAATATGCATAACACGCTTAGGAAGTGATCCCCTTTTTCTTGAAACAAAACTTCAAAACAAGCTTATACGCGAAATCCAAAACTAGTACACGATGGTACTTATCGTACCAAAACGGAATTCAAACACGAAATCTGACAAGCATAGGTTAAGGCTACTAGTTGACCTTTGTGTAATTGGGACCCTCAAATGTCGAAAATTACAAGAATTGGTGTCCCCGAAGTTGGGTTGCATTTCTAAGCTCCATTTGCACAATGTCAAACTAAAACCCTTAACATAGTCTAGTTTTCAACCTTCAAGGAAATACACAACGAAAATAGTTCTTCTCCCTGAATCTGGCGGGTTCGCTCGAGCGAACTTTATAAGGTGATGACACTTCGCTCGAGCGGACCTGATAAAGCGTTGACACTTCGCTCGAGCGAGACGGTAGCTCGAGCGAATATAAGATGTGCTCGAACGGACAGGTCTCTGTCTGCATTCGGACCAAGCAGAGGCTTGGTCGCTCGAGCGAACCCAGGGGGTTGCTCGAGCGGACAAGCTGCTGCTTGTGCTCCCTGAGTGCGGAAATTCCCTTCCTCTTGCACAACTTCCACTACATTTCTCTCCTTCTTCTCATCCATCAATCACATGTCATCCTTTGAGCCTCCATGCTCACCAAGGGTTCATTTCTCACCATTCCAAACATTAAATCCACAAGAAACAAGATCATGAAGTTCATAACAAGTTTATATGCACAATTTCTAAAATAACAATGAAATCAAAATACACATGCATCAACCCTATAGAGATTACTTGCCTTGCCCAATGCTAACAATCCTCTTAGGAACTTCACTCAAGCTAATCCAATCACTACAAGAAAACCCAAGAGAAAAATCACACAAATCACTAAATCTTGAAAACAAGGAACCCATTTTAACAAAAAGGGTTTGTAACTATAAAAATCATGATCTTAGAGAACTAAAAAGACTTCATGAAGATTGTGGTTTGAAACTCTTACCTAGAGAAGGTCAAACAAGAGAAATGAGAACAAATGGAGAGCTTTCCCAACTTAAACTTTGAAGAAGAAGATATCAATAGGAAGCTTGAGATGAGATGAGGAAGATGATGTCTTTAGAATTTTCTTTGGAGTCTTCTAGCCCAAGCATGCAAGATGAAGAAGATTGAAGAGAGAAGAGGGTTTTCCTTGCCCTAGGTTAGGGAGGTTGCAGGAATTGGGGGAAATGAAATGTAAAGAGGGGGAGAGGGGTTTTAGTGATGGAAATGGGCCCCAAATAACCTGAACTTTGAAATGGCCAAAACACTAACTTGTGGGCCTCGGATGACTTCGACGAAGAAGGATAAAACGATCACCGAAATATCTAGTTTCCAAAAAGTATATTTTTGACATGGTTTTGAGATCTCGAAATTTGTGTCCAGATTTGTGCAAGAAAGACAATTTTACCCTCTTTGGGTCAAAACTTGGGTTTTTGGGCTTCGAACACAACTGGGCTTAGAGCGAAAGTTGTAACACGTCGAAACATCATTCAAATGAAATCAAAATCATAATCACACGGAAATCAATACGATCTTCCCAAACTTACACGTGCACTCGGGCCTTTCCGAGTGTGTGTCTAACTAATACGGAACGTTCTAAAAATCACCAAAGCTATGTCCAAGACTAAACTAATCATTTCTAACCCAACAACAACTAAACCCACTTAGGACTAAACACATACTAATCGCACACTAATCGAATTGGTCTGGGTCGGGGTCTAACAAGTTCCCACTACAGAAAGATTCCACCATTTGTTTGGTTGGGTAATCCATGCCTTCATACACAATATGGACTAATTGGATTTTTTCAAATCCATGGTGGGGACACTGGATTAAGAGGTCCTTGAATCGTTCCAAATAATTGTAGAGTATCTCCCCTTCCATTTGATGGAATCCATTGATGGTGTCGCGACCCCGGACTGGGCCCACTGGACTAATCCGGGATCGGGACAGGGGATGGTGGTGTGGTATGATGAATGGTTAACATGTGGAGTGTGTCATCACGATGTACACACTTATTTAATTTCCCACAGGTGTTCGCGGTGAGGATATCACAACCATATTTGAACATTTTCATTAAGTGCGAAAGCGTGTAGCAAATCAAATATTCAGACCATTTCTAGTCATAAAGACAATATCACAAGTATAAACACTGTATCAGAATGAGCAATGATCATTAGCATGTTTCCCAGAGTAAAGTTAAAGTTTATACAAAAGATCATTTAATTACACTCCCCAAAATAGAGGCCAACAAAGCCAATACATCTCAAAACAAAAACCCAAAGGAATGCTTAAACAGTTTCCCAAAATGTACGTCTCTCATAGCAATCGATGTCTATACAACATCATTAACACGCCACTCAACTAAGCGTTGCGGTTCACTGACCGCCTTGTTGACACCAAAAATGTCACTTTGCCTCTTTACACCAAAAGCTACATGGAGCCGCATCCTAACAAAAATAGGCAGGCGCCACTTCAAGCATCAGATCTTGTCAGAATCAAACAAAAACTGCAAGGTCATTCAAAACAACCAAAAGAGAGGTACACATGAAGTTTCGGGCCATTCCGACATCATTTGGCCTAGCTTCACTTCTCCAACAGCTAAACAAGCGCTCCCGGCGGCGGCAGAATCGGAGACACCAAATCTTCGATCAAGGCCTATGGATGTGCTCAAAATATGTCCAAAGGGCTCCACGTCAAGTCTCAAGTCAAACCAGCAACGTTTGACCCATCATCAACTCTCCAACGGCTGAATCAAGCCTACCAGCGGCAGAGCACCCCGGGACCATGGCACCCAATTCGGAGCTTGTGGATCATCTCAAAATGACTCCAATAGACTCCTCGTCGAATTTCAGGTCAATCGGACATCGTTTGACCAGAAGTCAAATCTCGACATCTCCCTTGCGGTGAAATCAAAGGCAAGCGTTTGCATGACTCCAAATGGTTTCAAAACTCAAACGAAAGCCTATGGTTGGTCTTATCTACTGATGAGGGAGTCACCCGTCGAATTTCAGGTCAATCGGACATCGTTTGACCAAAAGTCAAAGCTCGGCATTTCCCTCGCGGTGAAATCAAAGGCAAGCGTTTGCATGACTCCAAATGGCTTCAAACCTCAAACAAAAGCCTATGGTTGGTCTTATCTACTGATGAGGGAGTCACCCGTCGAATTTCAGGTCAATCGCACATCGTTTGACCAAAAGTCAAAGCTCGGCATTTCCCTCGCGGTGAAATCAAACGCAAGCGTTTGCATGATGCCAAATGGCTTCAAAACTCAAACGAAAGCCCATGGTTGGTCTTATCTACTGATGAGGGAGTCACCCTTCGAATTTCAGGTCAATCGGACATCGTTTGACCAAAAGTCAAAGCTCGGCATTTCCCTCGCGGTGAAATCAAAGGCAAGCGTTTGCATGACTCCAAATGGCTTCAAAACTCAAACAAAAGCCTGTGGTTGGTCTTATCTACTGATGAGGGAGTCACCCGTCGAATTTCAGGTCAATCGGACATCGTTTGACCAAAAGTCAATCGCCCCCCGTGGGGCGCCGATTTCGCCCCGGGACCCCCCGTTTCGTCCGTTTTCACGAGACGAGTTGTTCTGTCCCTGTGATTTTTCCAGATTCAGGCTTTTGAGGCTCCAAATTCACTGATATTCATCAAGATCACAAGACTCCTTTCCAGAACTTCAAAAACTTCATTGATCGCCAGCCGAACAACCAAAAAAGTGCACTTTCTGCCCGCCCGATCGCCAAATCAACTGGACAGATGCTGCCGGCCCGCTGGTATCAACCAATGTCTGAAACTACATGATCATCTGATGTTGATTTACATAAGGATCCATCGATGATCATCACAAAGGGGATTCCAAAAGACGCAACATGGCCCGCGACTCTTCAGCTACTAAGGCGGCCACTTAATGCTATCAATTGGCCCGTTTATGGCAAGTTAATGCAGTCATTAACCCATTATCTTGGACGGCCCAATCAGAAGCCTCTGTTCAGGAGTTACAAGTCCAAGCAATCATGGCATTCAAGCCATGAAACTCCTAACATAATGGAGATTAAAGGCGATTAAATGCCCATGACTCTCCTCCGGCCAATGAAATCCAAGGGGCAGGAGTTACAAAGCAAGAGACAATTAAACTTGTAACTCCTCCCTTAATGAGCTTTATTACCATAAAGGCTCATAAATCACTCCTAAAGGCTACCTAAAGGCCTATAAATAGGAGTCCCCTCCAAGCATTCCGGGGGGATCGAAATCATCAGCAATTCCTGCTCTAGAGATCCAGAAGCTTAGAGAGAGAGAAACCTCTGTCGGAATTCTGCAGCAGCCTCCACTACAAGGTGACAAAAGTCCCTTGGGGGCACTCCCCCCAAGGTCCTTTACCTTCTACTTCAACAAAAGTGGCTTAGACATGGCTCTTCAGCCCGTCTACTCGGCTTTTTATCGAACATAAGACCTTCTCTCGGTCTTTGTTCTCTAAAAATCTGAGGATATAGCCAAGCCAAGCGAATCCAAAGCATCCGACGTTCTCATTTGCATGGATGATGGCGGAGTCCATACATGACTCGCGACCGTCAATCTAAATGGGTCCCTCCCACAATCTCCTGAAAAGTTAGATTCTTCCTTTCTCGCTTTTCATTGTATTTTGTATTTTTTTTAAAGAGACAAAAAACCACAACTCTTGTCTTTCATTATTGATGAGAATTGTAAATCGGCTATAAACGCCACAAATCGGCTATAAATGCCAAAAAAATCGCCTTTTACGGCAAAATCAAAAACTGTCTCTTTTCTTAAATATATATGCAATGGAAACTTGAAAAGAAGTTGATTTCCTTTTTTACTTGCGAAGATTGATCTCCGGATCATCACTTGCAATTCCAAGTAAAATAGAAAATCTGGCACACCCACCCAAACACCCAAAAGCGTTGATGCACGCTCCGCCCTCCGGGGGCGAAAGGGTCGGACCAAACGGACTCCCACGTCCGCCGACGCCCGGTAGCGCCCGGGGTCATTGGAGCGCGTTCCATCAAGTTGGCACACCCGGTGGGACCCGTTTACTTGAGAACACCGGATGCTTGGAATTGAAATATTCGCATATTATATCTTTGCTTATGTTTCTTTTCCGAATTCCTTGGCTACTTTTTGGCTGGTGGCCTATGTTGGATTTCGCATGAGATGGGATTTTTTGGAAATTTCAAATTCTTTCAATCTATTTCCATTCTTTCTCTTTTCAAAAAAAAAAAAAAAAAAAAAGTTCAGATTTCTCGTTTTGGATTCAAAATTGAGAAACTTTGATCCTTTCCTTTCTGGGCATTGGCGCTCGCGATTATCCGCTGAGACCGGCTTGGATCGAGGATTGGGCCATTGTTTCTCTTCGATGAGTCTGTTAGAGATTTCAAAAAAAAAAAAAAAAAAAAAGAAAAGAAAAGAAAAGAAAAAAAATCAAAACTTTTCGCCTTGGATTCAAAATTGAGAGGTTTTGATCCTATCCTATCGTTCATTGCGCTTGCAGAAATGTTGAGCCTGTTCGACTAAGGTTTTGGATCATTGTTTCTCTTCAATGAGTCTAGTAAAAATAAAGCAAAAAAAAAAAAAAAAGACATAGACCGCTAAGGCCAAACCAACTGCGTTCTTTGATCTCGGTTGATTCAAGAAAAGCCTTGTCCAGAGTGTGGAGACAGCCTGACTGTTCGAGGCAAGGGTCCTCCAAACGGGTTCATTAAGTAATCCTACCCTTACCTGGGGGCAATTCTATCAATTGTGATTTCATAAGACCGGGTTAGGAAGCCTATGTGTGCTCCCTTGTCTTTTAAATAAAAATTAAAAAAAAAAACTAAACTTTTCAAAAAAAAGTTAATGAAAATCATTAATTTAACTTAATGAAAAAGTTAATGAAAAAAGTTAAGGAACACGGGCTCGCGATTATCCGCTGAGCCCGTGTTCAGATTGGAACATCATTTGCTCTCTTTGATGGACCTGATCTTGGCCTTTCAAAAAAAAACTCTCGTCATTTTGGATTCGGATCCGAGAAATTGTGGTTCCTTCCGGGGTACTGGTGCTCGTGGAAATCGTTGAGCCCGTCTTTGGATCGGGATACCACATGCTCTCCTTGATGAATCCATTTTGACATTTCAAAAACCAGAGGATCCCATCTCATGGATGCGATCTCCAGCATTTGTGTCTAGCGGTGCTAGTACGCCCTTTCAGGGTCTACTGTATTCGCGACCGGCGCATTTGTAAAACTCCAACCTTATATTCTTCTTATCTCGAGCAAGCCCTGCTTCGCGATAAGTCGAATTTAGGTTTACAATTGCTTCTAGCAGTCACTGGGACGCTCATTTTGGGGCTCACCATACTTGCAATCAGAACAATTGTGCCCTCTATGGCTTTTGCCTTCCTCACGTCGCCTGGGTCATATCCCTTGAGCGATCTGAAAAGGCAAACCCATAGATTGCCTTTTTTTCCATTTATAATCATTATATTCTTGTGATTACTAATGGATCTGGTCCTGTTTCAGAAGTTTACTAACAATGGCAGCTTCCTTGACCATCACCTTCGACGAGAAAAAGCACCAGCAGATGCTTCAACAGAAGCAGAATGTGCGCACTCATAAGCGCACTGCTAGTTGCCACAGCGTCAACACCACCAACAATTCACCAAACTCCGGGTCGACCTCGACTCCCCGGACTATTTTCTTTGGGACATTGGGACCATTCCCACTTCCTGAAGAACAGGCTGCTCCCGCTAAGAAGCAGAAAATCACCTCCCAATGTGTCACCGCCGTGACACCAAAGGCGACCCCCGCGAAGCCTCAGCCCGCAAACAGCCAGGTCCTTCCCAAGACTTGGTCCCCAGGGCCTTCACCGAAACAAAGGAGGTCCCGAGCATCTGCCAAGCCAGCATACCTGGCCCCGCTCAAAGAAAACCGGTTATACCCTCTCTTCTACATGAAAGAGGAGAAACCCATTTCTGACCTGACTCCCAGGTCAATTCAGCATCAACCAGCTTGTTCCTATAAGCCAAAAATCAAATCCTACATCACCAGGCCTCCCCAAGCGTCTGCTAAGGCCTGCAAAACTGCAGTTTGACCCTTCATCTCTACAGGGGCCGAGCTTGCACAATTCAAAGCCTCGCTACAACAGGCGAAGGACCGGGTCCGCATCCTGTCCTTGCCTAACTACAAAGAAGACAAGCTCGGCTGCTGCGCCCGAGGGAGTACATCCTTCATCGTCAAAGCCCAGCCAGAGCTGACCGAGGCTCAACTAGCTCGTCGAGCACGCCGCCGCGCGTCATACCGACAAAAGAGACTAGAGAAACGGAGGACTCAACCTCCTACGCTCCAAGTTTCCCAAAAATAGGTTGAAAAAGAAAGACCCAACCAAATTGCTGCTGTCCATATGGTTGGCAAAACCAGAAGACGTCAGAAGTCAGCAACAAAAATCCATGTCAGGCGTCCGGTGACCCGCAGCGTCTCCCGGACACGAAGACATAAAGAAAACTCTCCCGCTCCTTCAAGCCAAGGACATCGGAGTGATCACTCTTCGAGCTCTTCATTTAAAAGAATGAGCTCTAGCTCAGTCACCAAGACTGTATCCTCTTTCGACTCTCGAAGAGTGAACGTCTTGGTCACAAATGCTGAGCAACCTCCGTCACATGATGACGTAGCTACACGCATCCAGCAGCTGGAACAAGGACAACAGAGAATAGAGGCCCTAATGGAAAACCTCCTTCTCACTATCCAACATCCGCCAAATAATGAAGTTCCTCCGAGCCACCAAGGCAACGAAGAAAATGCGGAAAATAGTGAGTCACGCGCCCTTACCAAAAAGGACATTGACAGTATCCTCGCCAAAGCAAAAGAAGAGGATACGCTAAAGGAGCATGGGATCAAGCCACCATATCCCTTGTGGATGGACTCGGTCCCGTTCCCTACAAAATTCAAGCAACCTACTCTCCAAACGTATACGGGGAAAGGTTCAGCCAGACAGCATGTCATCCACCTCAAGATCCTGACAGGAGCTATTGCGGATCAAGATGCACTCAAGATTCGCCTCTTTGCAAGCACCCTAAAAGGTACGGCCTTTGATTGGTACTCCACTCTTCCAGAGAACTCCATTCAGAATTGGGCCATGCTGGAGACACGCTTCTTGACTCACTTCAAAGGTGAGGATCATCCTGTTACTATGGCTCAGCTCTGCAGCCTGAAACAGGGGGAGAATGAGTCTACATACGACTTCATTCACAAATGGAAAGCCATGGCGTACAAATGCTCAGATGTATTGCCACAAGCGTCGCTAGTCGACATCTGCCGTAACAACATGAGAACAAGAATCCGTTCCATGATCATCGGCAACAAATCAGAAAACCTGGGAGAACTCCTAGAAGCTTCTATGGAGGCTGAAACGGTGATCAAAGACCTCAACAGTCAGAAGTCATCAAAGAAGGAGCCAATTTCCATTGCAACCTCTAAACATGGAGGGTGACAGATGTATGCTGCCCATCAATGGAAAGTTCTTGAAGCGGTACTACCCTTGAAGGCTTTCCCCATCGGGTCAGAGCGACGCCTGCACGGCCAAAGCCTATTCCTAGGTATCTACTCGTCAAACCCACTCCTTTTGGAATTTTCATCCTCTTGTTGAAATTTCTAAAAAAAAAAACCCCTCAAAACAATGTTTCTTTCATCGTTTCATTGTTAAAAAAAAAAAAAAGCAAATCCAAAAATCCAAGTTTAGGAGCCTCTTCCCAAACTTGACCAAAATTTTCGATCCTTGAACCCAAAATTCATGGTTTGAAACAAAATCAGGACCTAGGGATTTCAGCCCTAGTCCACCCCGGCTTTTACCACCAAAATGGTTTTGAGTCAAAATTTACGACCCTCGTGTCTTTAAACAAAAAATGGTTTTTCAAAAAACCGCAGGGAAGCGACGTTCATTCGATACTTCCAAAACCCCAAAATCGTGGAGACGCAACGTTCCAGTTGATATCCACAACCCAAATTTCAAAACAAACAAAAACAAAACAAAGGTTCGAAAAAACCTCAAAATTCAAAAATCGTGGGGAAGCGACATTCCATCGATACCCACAAAACAAAATTTTTGAAGAAAAAAGCAGGGAAGCGACGCTTAGTCGATACTTGCACCCAAATCCGCGGGGAGGCGACATTCCATCGATACTCGCAACCGAATGAGCAAGGAGGCGACATTCCATCGATACTTGCAATACCATTCAGCAGGGAGGCGACTTTTAGTCGATACTTGCATTTTTTGAAAACCAAAAACCTGGCTTTCACGCCAAAAAACCCGGCTTCCATGCCAAAAATCCGGCTTTCATGCCAAAAACAAAATCTGGTTCTTACACCAAAAACAAAAATTGGCTCTCATGCCATACCAAAACCGGCTTTCATGCCACTAAAAAAAAATCGGCTTTCATGCCACCTCAAAACTCGGCTTTCATGCCATCTCAAAAAAATTGGCTCTCATGCCATCCCAAAATTTGGCTTTCACGCCACCAAAATCGGCTTCCACGCCACCTCAAAATTTCGGCTTCCACGCCATCCAAAATTTTGGCTCTCATGCCATAAACCCAAATCCGCCTATAGATGCCACCCAAAAATTGGCTTTCATGCCGCAAGCAAAATCTGGCTCCCATGCCAAAACATGTCTCAAAAATTGGCTCCCATGCCAAAACAATCATTTGTCAAAAGATTTCTCACAAAATGACAAACTTTTGATCACATCCCATTTAGCAATCACTTTAATCACAATATTTGAGTGAGCGTAGGGAAAACAAAAAAAAAGTACCAAAAAATACATGTGGTACCAAAAAAAAAAACAAGGCCTCAGCCAAAAATGCTCTCCAGCCAAGCTTTCAGCTCTTCAAGCAAACTCCTGGCTTCATCCGTCAGAGTCTCCAAGGCACGCTTCTTCAAGAATCTGCCATGAGTAGCTGGAGAAGGTTCTATCCCTTCTGCTACACCAGGAAGATTATCCCGAGCAATCTGCCATCGTTCATTCTCTCTAGCCTTCCTATTGAGAATCTGATCGGCCTCTGCAACTTGGCAAATCAAAGCACTCTCCCTGTCACGAGCCTCTGTTATAGCGGTCCACGTACTGGAGACTTGGGCTTTTAAGTGTTCGAGATGCTTCCTTGCCTCCTCAACCTCTCCATCAAGGATGTTAAGGTCATACTGCAGCCTGATGATGTCTAACTCCGCTCGGTTCCTCTCCCGAACCAGCTGCTTCCTGCCCTGTGCAGTCTCTTTCAATTCCGATTGAGCCTTCTCAGCAGGGTTCATGAACATCTCTTGGAAGAACTGGTCATCAGGATAGCTGATGGTCTCAAACCACCTGTCGCCTAATGCAATGATCCTATCAACGATCGCCCGGGCGTCCGTAACATCCAGACCAGTATCATCCTCAGCATCTTTGAGAATCTCCTTCACATGCGGAATCTTGCTACGTGCAACATCCAAGTGTCCAGAAAGGAGGGTCTCAATCCAAGAGCTCAAAACCCGCATCACCACCTTCTTCGCATATTGAAGAGATGGGCCAGATGAAGACTCACCCTTCTCTGTGGATTGGCTGCCCAAGTCATGTCCCATCGGAAGAGTAACAACAGAACACTTTCCAATCGGGGCCGCTGGAGAAGGAATCTCAACATGAGGTCTTGCCTCTGCCGTGTCAGAATTGGCTGGAGGAGTCCCAATTACTGGGTCAACTTCTGGCATCCCTGGCTCTGGCTCTGAAGGAAGCGATGGACTCTCTTCTGTCACTTCAAAATCTGCCAAACACAAAAAGGTATGAATACGATCCTGTTAAAAAATCACTATCAGGGTTATTACTATGAAAGTACCTTCTTCGACGATTGGCGGAATGCTTTCCTTCTCCATGAACTCTTCAGAAGTAGCGCCAACACTGGCGTCCATCGATGGTTCAAAGTCGTCGGAATCCTGTGATAAATCAGCTGATACAAAAAAAAAATGTATGTTAGCAAATCAAGTCACAGACAAAAAAGAAAAGAAAGCGGAAAAAGTAATACCAGTTGGAGATTCTGCATTCATTTCAGAGTCCCTTGGTTTGTCTTCTGGCGTCTCCACAGGGTCAGGCGTCCTCTCATCGGTTGCAACATGAGGGATCGCCATGTCTTCCTCTTCTGCTAAAAAAAAAAAAAAAAAAAAAAGGAAAAAAAAAAGCAGAAGCAGAAGCAAATCAAAATATGGAAAAATACCATGAAAGGAACAGAGAGAAGTGGAAACATACCTCCACCAACGGTATCTTCTTCTCGGCTCCTTTTTTCCGGAGGCTCCTCAGCAACCTCGGGCACCTCCTCATTGATAGTAAGAGGAACTTCTTTATCAGAAGAGTCTTTATTGTGATGCTGACTCCTCTTCCTCTTACTTCGGCGAGTTCGCTTCTTAGAAGAACCTGCCCCACCATCAGAGTCTAGTCTCTCGCTTGGCTCCTCACTGGATGGCCTGCTCTTGCCAGTAGACTCCACGGAAACTCGCCTCTGTGCTGCTTGCATCCAAGCATCAAGTTCGGCTTCCTCCTGTTCTAGCTGCTCTATAGCTTCATCAGGTATTTCCCGAGCAGCCTCAGAGCCAATGACGCCCTGGTCACCGAGAAAGCCTATCTTGTGCTTCTCTCCGGAAAGGAAGGCCCAAACTTCCTCCCGCCGGACGCCATCTGATTTTCCAAGGCCCTTTCCAGATGACAACTTCACATCAAGCTCCCTCTTGGAAAAACCCCGGTATGCCATGAAGCTCTCCACGAACCACTTTGTGAAACCGGCAGTCCGGGAAGTCGGCAGTACAGGATAGGAAATCATGGAAGTAGTGTCCTCAGCGCTATAGAAAGCCCATGCGTTTCTTCCATCCTGCAAGCTTCCAAAGCGCTTCATCATGCTTGAAGGCGCTCCAACAACGCCTTGAGAAAAGCCCAGCTGCAGCGCAAAGCGGGAAGGCACATACGGTTGGATGTCGACAAAAAGATGTCTGCGGTATACCATCGTGCCGACTCGTATGCTAAAAAGCCCTCCTTCTCTGCATTCGTCAAAGAGTAGTGCCTTCCAGATCCTGCCCTGGTAGAGTCGCGGGAGGCACCAAAATCAAAAGCCTTCTTCCGCAACTCCGAAGAAAGCTTCACTGAAGACTGCCCCATCTCGACGTCCCTGAATCGTCGGATCCTCATGCGGGCAAACAAAAGAGATTCGACTACGGCTTTTCCCTTAGCCAATCGAATCATCAAAGGGTCGTCGTCCTGCGCAGCACCCAGCCGATGGAAGCCGGGACAGTGGTATACAAACCACGAATAGAAAACATGGGCGGAAAATACCCTGTTCATGGGTTGCCCAAGCCGGACCAAGAAAGCAGCTGCCTGCAGTTCAGTGCACAAATAGGAGTATAAAGCTGGCACCAAAGCTAGCTGCTCTCCAAACGCCATCTAACAAGCCGGAAAAATACAATGCGGCCGGATGTGCGTCCCATCTCCTCCAGCAAAAATAGCCTCACCAAACCAATATGTGAGGTAAACAGCAAGATCTCTCCGCAGTGCGATATCAGAACAAATACTACTGGTACCTGCGAAGAAACCCTTCAGCTCCTCTTGCATGGCCGCAGTCTTCTTGTCCTCCCTGGACATACTGGTAGAAGGCCCCTTGCTGCCAAGGAAACTAAGAAAAGAAGAGCCGAAACTCTTCCAGCTGCTAGACCTTACCTTCGAGCCCTCCTTCTCCTTCAAAAAATCGTAGAAGATGACGAGCTGAAAGTATAAAAGCCTGAATTCCTCTGACCTCTCCTCAAGGACGCTGTCAATCCGCATGAACTCCTCATAGAGTTTCCCGAGGATGGGCAACCCGGTAACGGCACTCAGTTCCTTCAGAGAAAAACCAATCTCACCATTCGTCATTATGAAGGTATTGGTTTGAGGGAGGAATGACTCAAGCATGGCCATGAAGGCCTCGTCGGAAAAGATCACGGTCTCCCTAAATGCACGGACCGCATCAAAGATCCCGGCTTCCTTCAAAATGGCGCCCCCAACAAACAAGATATGGTCAGTCCAAGACTTCCACTCGGAGTCAGCACTGAAGCGGCCGCGGAGTCGAAAAGGCTTCACCCAGTTGCTGCCGTCACCACTGAAGATGCCAAGGCCCATCGGTTTCAAATCAACCGATGGATAATCTGTGCCCTGGTAGTTGCTGGCCGGCATCAAGATGTCCATGTCAGCAGGGGACTTCTCCATATGTCCAGGAGAACCGCCAATGAAAACCCCGGTCTTGACCACGTTGGTCCTCCTCACCCATCTTGGAGGATCGTCCCTCTTCAGGCACGTGGGAGAGAGACTCATGATCGAGATAGTACGATCAAAAATCGATCGGGTGGCAACAGTTTTCTTCACACCATCAACTGTGTAGGAAAATTGGAAGCATCTCCTTCGATACGTCATATCGGCTGGGGCTGCATCACCAAAGAAGAAGGTAGGCTTGGGCAACACCCTCTGATCCTCTATCACCCAGGGACGGCTGCTTACCATGATTTTATAGAAATCCTCTCCTTTGCGAGCAATCAGTGCCTGCCGCGCCTCCTCTCTATTGAGGGAGTCACACTCCTCGAGGTGCTGCTCGACGTATTGCACCTTCTCCCAGGCCTGCTGGACGGTCGGATTAGAAGATTGCGCAGATCGACGAGGTACGCTTGTGATAGGTTCTTTACCCTTTTCTGTTCTGGAAGGACCACCTGCAAAAGGTCATAATAAAAAAAGGGAGGAAAGAATTATCATCAAAATGACGAAATTTTGCTAAAAAAAAAAATCTGGCGAAATTTCGGCATGACCTCGGGGCAATTCCAAAGAAAAAGAAGTACCCCGACAGAAATAGAAAGCTTGGAGATAGGCTCAACATCACTGCGAGCACCAAAACTCCAAACTTTCGAAACCTTGAAAAACTCCGCAAAATCAGGAAGGGCTCAACATTGCTGCAAGCTCCAAATTCCTAACTTTGCAAAGGTTTTCAGGTATGTCACCGCATCATGCTATCAATTGTTACAAAAACAAAAGCATGTATGAACATCTTGATATGCAACAAAAAAAAAGGGATGCATTGTCATGATGAGAAAAAAGAAGAAAGAAAACTTTCTCAAAAAAAAAAAGAGGGAGAAAGATCAAAAAAAAAAAAAAGAAAGAGAAGAAAAAAAAGGGGCTGGCCTGTGGGCCGTACGGATCTGTCCGTACGGCCCACCAAAAAAAAATGCAAAAAGAGAAAAAAAAAGAGAAGCACGAAAAAAAAAAAAAAAAAAAACGTGCAAAAAGGAAAAAGAGAAAAAAAAAAAAAAAGAGAAAAGAAAACGAAAGAAAGAAAAAAAAAAAAGAGAGAAAGAAAAGAAACACTTTCATTTTCCCCATCCTATTTCTACATGGATTTCTTGTAAAAGAAAACAAAAAAGAAAAAAATGTAACTTACTTGAAGCCATGGATGGAGAAGAAGAAGAACTTGAAGACTCTTAAAGAAGGAGAATTCTTGATCTTGGAGCAACTCTTGAAGACTTTTGCAAAAAAGAAAGCAATAGGAGCAAGAGATCCCACCTCCCTTGCTTTTATAGAAGAAAGCAAGACCAAAAGAGGAAAGAGGAGAAAAGTAAGAAGGTAAGTGCTAAAAAATTAGCAACCTTCCCAAAAGAAAAGGAAACTTGGGATATTTTCTCCCAAAACAAAGATTCCTTGAGAAATTCTCTCCAAAAAGAAAGGGAATGATAGATATTCTCTCCCAAATAAAGATATTTTGAGAGAATCTTTCCCAAAATCAAGGAAACTTGAGAAAATCTCTCAAAGTAAGGATATTTTTAGATATTCTCCATCCAAAGGAAATATTTTTAGATATTCTTTACAAAATGACACCATATGAGATCTAAGCCATCTTCAAAGCTTAAGGTCCCATGGGTTAGCCCATATGAGCCAGGTCTGACCACCTAGGCACTAAAAGTGGCTTTTAGTCAAAATCCCTCTTACCAAGAGCAAAAAAAAAAAAAATGGTTCCATGCCTCTTTTGAGTTGATTGGACCATACAAAAATCCCAAGCCTCATGAGCTTCCAAGAAATCTAACCATCTCACCTCATGAGCCAAATTGAGCCAAACCTTGAAATTGACATTTCACCAAAAATCAAACCGGTCCCCTAACATTCCACATACAGCTTGTTAGGTCACAAGACCAAAACCAAAACCCAAAACCTGACCCCCCCAACATTCCACATACAGCTTGTTGGGTCACACGGTCAAAACCAAATCCTGACCCCCCCCCCCAACATTCCACATACAGCTTGTTGGGTCACACGGTCAAAACCAAATCCGACCCCCTAACTTGCCACATACAGCCTGTTAGGACTTAAGGTCAAAACAAAAATCCAAATCCGCATCCCTGATGTCATCTTCAATACTTTGCCTCAAGATGGTACATGATTCCTATCATTACCAAACAAATCCCCTGGAAGCTCAAAAGGCTATTCCATCAAAAAAAAAATTGCTCAAAGACTCTTGGTCAACTCAGAAGCTCTTCTTCAAGATTCTCTTCGAGGCACATCGACTGCAAAAGCTATATCGTTGCTGTACCTCGAGGGGGCATTTGTTGACACCAAAAATGTCACTTTGCCTCTTTACACCAAAAGCTACATGGAGCCGCATCCTACCAAAAATAGGCAGGCGCCACTTCAAGCATCAGATCTTGTCATAATCAAACAAAAACTGCAAGGTCATTCAAAACAACCAAAAGAGAGGTACACATGAAGTTTCGGGTCATTCCGACATCATTTGGCCTAACTTCACTTCTCCAACAGCTAAACAAGCGCTCCCGGGGGCCGCAGAATCGGAGACACCAAATCTTCGATCAGGGCCTATGGATGTGCTCAAAATATGTCCAAAGGGCTCCACGTCAAGTCTCAAGTCAAACCAGCAACGTTTGACCCATCATCAACTCTCCAACGGCTGAATCAAGCCTACCAGCGGCAGAGCACCCCGAGACCATGGCACCTAATTCGGAGCTTGTGGATCATCTCAAAATGACTCCAATAGACTCCTCGTCGAATTTCAGGTCAATCGGACATCGTTTGACCAGAAGTCAAATCTCGACATCTCCCTTGCGGTGAAATCAAAGGCAAGCGTTTGCATGACTCCAAATGGTTTCAAAACTCAAACGAAAGCCTATGGTTGGTCTTATCTACTGATGAGGGAGTCACCCGTCGAATTTCAGGTCAATCGGACATCGTTTGACCAAAAGTCAAAGCTCGGCATTTCCCTCGCGGTGAAATCAAAGGAAAGCGTTTGCATGACTCCAAATGGCTTCAAAACTCAAACGAAAGCCTATGGTTGGTCTTATCTACTGATGAGGGAGTCACCCGTCGAATTTCAGGTCAATCGGACATCGTTTGACCAAAAGTCAAAGCTCGGCATTTCCCTCGCGGTGAAATCAAAGGCAAGCGTTTGCATGATGCCAAATGGCTTCAAAACTCAAACGAAAGCCTATGGTTGGTCTTATCTACTGATGAGGGAGTCACCCGTCGAATTTCAGGTCAATCGGACATCGTTTGACCAAAAGTCAAAGCTCGGCATTTCCCTCGCGGTGAAATCAAAGGCAAGCGTTTGCATGACTCCAAATGGCTTCAGAACTCAAACAAAAGCCTATGGTTGGTCTTATCTACTGATGAGGGAGTCACCCGTCGAATTTCAGGTCAATCGGACATCGTTTGACCAAAAGTCAAAGCTCGGCATTTCCCTCGCGGTGAAATCAAAGGCAAGCGTTTGCATGACCCCAAATGGCTTCAAAACTCAAACGAAGGCCCATGGTTGGTCTTATTTAATGCTCAAGAAGCTTCACCTCAAATTTTAGGTCATTCCGACATCGTTTGATCGTGTTTCAGCTTCTGGCGGAAAATCAGCAGTTCTGCGTTCGGCTTTTCCCGGAAAATCAGAAACTTTGCAAACCAATTTGCAAGGATTCTGATCAGGTTTTTCAGAGGGAAATCAAGACAAATAATGTGGAGAAATGTTAGAGAAAACAAGCAAAAAAAATGGAAGCTAAAAACGACGAGAAACGGCCAAAAACGGGCCCCGGGAAGGGATTTTCCCCCCAGGGTCGAAGGCCCCTGCGACCCTGGGCCATGGGCGCCGGCAACCATGGGCCCGGCGACCCTGGGAGGTCCGGGGCGCCGATTTCGCCCCGGGACCCCCCGTTTCGTCCGTTTTCACGAGACGAGTTGTTCTGTCCCTGTGATTTTTCCAGATTCAGGCTTTTGAGGCTCCAAATTCACTGATATTCATCAAGATCACAGGACTCCTTTCCAGAACTTCAAAAACTTCATTGATCGCCAGCCGAACAACCAAAAAAGTGCACTTTCTGCCCGCCCGATCGCGAAATCAACTGGACAGATGCTGTCGGCCCGCTGGTATCAACCAATGTCTGAAAGTACATGATCATCTGATGTTGATTTACATAAGGATCCATCGATGATCATCGCAAAGGGGATTCCAAAAGACGCAACATGGCCCGCGACTCTTCAGCTACTAAGGCGGCCACTTAATGCTATCAATTGGCCCGTTTATGGCAAGTTAATGCAGTCATTAACCCATTATCTTGGACGACCCAATCAGAAGCCTCTGTTCAGGAGTTACAAGTCCAAGCAATCATGGCATTCAAGCCATGAAACTCCTAACATAATGGAGATTAAAGGCGATTAAATGCCCATGACTCTCCTCCGGCCAATGAAATCCAAGGGGCATGAGTTACAAAGCAAGAGACAATTAAACTTGTAACTCCTCCCTTAATGAGCTTTATTACCATAAAGGCTCATAAATCACTCCTAAAGGCTACCTAAAGGCCTATAAATAGGAGTCCCCTCCAAGCATTCCGGGGGGATCGAAATCATCAACAATTCCTGCTCTAGAGATCTAGAAGCTCAGAGAGAGAGAAACCTCTGTCGGAATTCTGCAGCAGCCTCCACTACAAGGTGACAAAAGTCCCTTGGGGGGCACTCCCCCCAAGGTCCTTTACCTTCTACTTCAACAAAAGTGGCTTAGACATGACTCTTCAGCCCGTCTACTCGGCTTTTTATGGAACATAAGACCTTCTCTCGGTCTTTGTTCTCTAAAAATCTGAGGATATAGCCAAGCCAAGCGAATCCAAAGCATCCGACGTTCTCATTTGCATGGATGATGGCGGAGTCCATACATGACTCGCGACCGTCAATCTAAACGGGTCCCTCCCACAATCTCCTGAAAAGTTAGATTCTTCCTTTCTCGCTTTTCATTGTATTTTGTATTTTTTTTAAAGAGACAAAAAACCACAACTCTTGTCTTTCATTATTGATGAGAATTGTAAATCGGCTATAAACGCCACAAATCGGCTATAAATGCCAAAAAAATCGCCTTTTACGGCAAAATCAAAAACTGTCTCTTTTCTTAAATAGATATGCAATGGAAACTTGAAAAGAAGTTGATTTCCTTTTTTACTTGCGAAGATTGATCTCCGGATCATCACTTGCAATTCCAAGTAAAATAGAAAATCTGGCACACCCACCCAAACACCCAAAAGCGTTGATGCACGCTCCGCCCTCCGGGGGCGAAAGGGTCGGACCAAACGGACTCCCACGTCCGCCGACGCCCGGTAGCGCCCGGGGTCATTGGAGCGCGTTCCATCACGCCTCCTCTGGCTCCTCCTCAAGGTAACCGGCATCGAGACCTGAGTACCAAAGAGTTGGTCAAACACGACAGTTTGACAAGTAGGTGAAAAGACATAACAATTCAATAATAAATACATTTACCTTTAAAAGCATTTAAAGTTGTTCGATCACTAACTTCATAAAAGAATCAAATCATTTAATGAAAACATAAGTACAGAGTAAAACATGTATGGGTATCTAAGGAATCGGGAACAAGCAAGATGACAACCACACGAAGCTAAGTCCTCTATCACTAAAGTGACAGAGTAATAACTAGGCACTGATCTCAGTCACTTGAGGTGAGGAGAAATAGTGGATCTTATAAATACATATACATATACTATACATGACCACGGTAGCGAGCCGGGCATCGGGAACCACAGTAGCAATCTGCAGCATCGGGACAAGACCATGGTAATAACCGGGTAGTGGGATCCAAATTGCAGCTGGAGGGACAAGAGGGGGATCTCCAAGTCGGTGGATCAGACCAACAGGGTTATCCAAGCTTAGTGGTGCCGACTCATAGGTCAAATAACAAATCAAGACATGTGCAAGTAAATCAAGTACAAGTAAATAAACGGGCGGGGCAAGAATGCTCAAAAGCATAACTGTCATTTCATGTCGGGCAATACATTTCGGGACAAATAACTATTACTAGTGTAACTTCAATGCTTTCGGGAAAACAAGTCATGTAATGTAAATCTCGGAAATAAGGAACTACAATGGATTATTGCAATTTCGGACAAAATATTGGTTTCAGGATTTATTTAAGGTGAGTAGGGGTCCCGTATGTCGATTGTAATAATAACTTGGTACTCCTTGAGTTGAAGACATTCTGGGCTCCTCATAAACTTTAGGGTTTTCAAACTTCAATGAGTCTTTGTGATGTGGTTTCTTTCTCGAACGGGCTCCAAACATATCTCCAAGTGAACAGTCCCCATCATTCTCTAAAAGGGTGCACAAATGATTGGGACGGAAACCCTCTTCATTTCTCTCCATTTCCAGGTTTCTGGGCAACTTTGGTCACCTGGCGGTTAGCCGCCGCTGGGATGGCTGACCGCGGTTGGTCTGACAGAATGCAACTTACTGGAAAAGTAACCGCCATGGTGTGGTTAGCCGCCGCTGGGTTCGACGGTTAGCCACTGGCTTACCGTGAGGCTAACCGCTGGGTTCAAGAGAAAATGGTGCTCTCTGGAAAAGCGACCGCGAAGGTTCAGTCATTTGGCAGTTGGCCGCTGGTCACCAGGCGGCTAGCCAACAGGTGACTGTTGGTTGACCGCCAGGTGCGGGGCAAAGCCCCACTGTGTCCAGATTTGAGCCCCTTTTACCCCTAAACCATCCTCACATCATCCCCCCTACATTCCTGCAATAAAATGAGTCCAAGACTCCTCCAATTCACCATTCAACACTTCCACTCTTTCATTTTACATTTCTCCCTTCACTTTCCTTCTATTCTCAATCAATCACAAAAGAGGAGGAGATTCACCAAATCACAAACATTCATCTAAATCACTTGAAAGCATTGAAAGATAGGCCATTAAATGCTAACATTTAAAAGGATTAGACAAGCTAACAAGATTCATTATGAGCATTTATTTCCAATCAATGCAACTCAATAAAAGTATGAAAGAAATAATGAAATCATTAATACTTCTCATGAAAGCCATTCAAAACTCAAACATCAATTCATCCACTTACCTTGGGTCTTCTAATCAAGAAATCAAGCTACTAAAAAAAGGCTCTCTCAAGAATCCTACAAGCACAAACAAAACCCCCAAAACAAACCCTAAAATGGGTCAAACAATGAAATAGAAGGAGAGAACTTCCAATAATGGAGATAGAGCTTCTATAGGGTCACAAGAGCACATATCTAGGAGATGGAGATGATCACTTACTTGTAAGGTCCTCTAATGGCAAGAGTATGCTCAATGAAGATCTCAATGTTGGTGGATTTCTCTACAAATGGTATCAAAAGGTAGCCTTCAAGATGAGGAAGAGAATGATAACCTCCATTTTGATGTTCGTGTAAGTTTGGTGTGGATTTGAGATGAAGAGAGCAAGGAGAAGAAGAGAAAAGTTGCAAGAAAACCCTAGGCTAAAGCTTGTGCTGGAAAAGGGGGATGGAAGATGGTTTCTCCTTATATAAGCAATGGAAATGGGTCCCACCACTTAAGAAACTCTTTAGGCTGAAATCATGTCTTTCGGAGTCTCGAGTGAATTCGATGAAGAATGAAGAAACGATCGCCGAAATATCTAGTTTCCAAAAAGTATATGTTTCTCGGGTTTCAGGAATATCAAGTTTTGGGTACAGATTTAGTGTAAAAAGACTTTTTTGCCCTCAAGGCTAGGAAATAGGGTTTTAGGGTCTCGAACGGGAATGGGATCAACATGAAAGTTGTCGGGATAAACGAGACAAATGAAACGGGATTAAAACAATAGGTACAAAAATCTCCGATAAATCCCTCAGTAAACACAACATCACAAAAGGAACCCCCAAAGGGCCCCACTAGTCACAAAGCAAATCAAAATTCCCCAAAGCTATATCAAAAGCTATTCCAAACCCAACTTAGTCAAAGACTACTAATCACGCTTAAGACTAGCACACAACTTAATTAACATTAATCGAGATCTCTCGGGTCGGGGTCTTACAAATGGCCTGCCTAATCGAAATTGTTTTTTGCTTGGAGTAGAATTTTTTGTAAAATTCTTCCACTAGCTTGGCCCATGTAGTGATGGACCTGGCCTGTAAGGCATAAAGCCAAGCTTTAGCCTTCTCTTTTAAGAAAAAAGGAAATAATCTAAGTTTAAGGGCCTCCTCAGTCATGTGATTGATTCTCATGGTTCCACAAATGTCTTCAAATTCCCTAACATGTTGATATGGGTTTTCCTAGTCTAGCCCACGAAATACTGGGAGCATCTAAATTATGCCATATTTTAACTCAAATGTGGCATTGGTCTGAGGCAGGGTGATGCAGGACGGTTGAGTTGTCCTGGTGGGGTACATGTAGTCCTTCAAAGTCATGGGTGGGTCCACTTGATCAGCCATCCTAATAATTTCTTCAAAGATGGAAGACTTTCCAACAACGGTTAAGGCTAATACGGGCTCTATTTTGACTAACCACTTACTCTTGTGTACCCACAATTTCTCTCTCTCTCAGGTCTATAGCGCATGCATCGGGTTCAACCTTAAAGAAATGCAAGCCTAATCTATATGCATGGCCTTAATGGTCTTACTAGATGATGCACAAGCAGTCAAGCACAAAGATTGAGCATAAGAAATTATCCTAGGGTCAGCCTAATCACTAGACAGCTCCTAACTGGTTTGAAGAGTGCACTAAGGCCTCCAATCCGGTCTTATGAAGCCAAATCGACCAGGTAAGTCCCCAGGATGAGTGGTGGGGTCACAATGCACTTGGCAAGAGTCCTGCTTAAGAACCAAACTCCTAAAATAGAGACTGCCACCCTTTTTGGTAGGGACAGGACTTACCTAGACATCGACTTGACCAAAGAGCGCAATTGGTGCAACCTTTTGTGGTCTTCGTCCTAATGAGCTCGAGTCCTATGGTCTCATTTCTACTTGATTTTAATTAATGTTTAGGTTACTATGTGAGAGATGGTTAAGCCTAATTGGGCAAGGATCTGGTGATGAAATCCAATCCGTATCTTATTGGGGTCAATTGCCCTTAACTAAGTGTATGGGGTCCAGTTTATTTAGTGTGTCAATCACACAATCATACTTGCTGAAATTTAAATCACCTAAACCCCACTTGCAAGTAAAAAATTCATGGGGTAAAGTTTAGAAACTCTTACAGCGGGCCCACGCTAATCATTAAACTGTGTAAGCTTAACCTCTTTTTTTGGCAAATTTTGCAATTCTAAGAGCAATTTGTTATTAACAATTCTGAGAGCAACTTGTTTGCTTAGAGCAAATCCACGCAGTTTCCTGTTTTTGTGCAATTCTCCTCTTACAAGGTAAGATATTCAAAAGAAACTCTTGTTAGTAAATCCTAAAATCCTAAGTTAACAAATCAACTCAAAATTCTATCTTATCCTAATTTTTTTTAAAATAAGAAAATTCAAAAGACACCAAGTTAATAAAAACTCTATCCAAAGTGGATTCTAAGTTATTAAAAAAAATCAAAAATTATATCTACAAAATAATAAAATCAGAAATTCTAAATTATCCAACAAGTGTCTAGATGTGGTTAGAGTTTTTAAAAAAGTTTTCAATTATAATAAATCCAATCTTATCCAATTCAAATTAAGATTTTAAAACTCCAACTAATCTAAACAACTTAAGAGATAGAATTTTAAAATTTTCAACTACCTAATTTCAGAATTTAAAGGTTAGCATATTAATCAAAACAACTAGTCCTAAAGATTTTAAACTCTATCTTACTAATTCTAATCTAATCAAGACTTTAGTTAAACCAATCTAAAATAATTTTTTTATTTACTGAAATTTGGAATTAAAATAAATCCCTCAAAAAAAATTATTATTAATTATTAATTCCGAAAATTTAATTAATTATAAAAAAATATCTGAAAAATCAGAAAAATCAGAAAAGTCTGAAAAATTAGCAAACTGATATACTAACTAATACTAATTGCAAAGAACACTACTAATGCAAATTAGATGACTAAATAACTAATGCAACCTAGATATGAGCATGCATATGAATCTAATAAAAATAAAAAAAATCAGAATTTTAACAAAAACTCAGATTTGGCTCCACGGCAACGGCGCCAAAAACTTGATGTGAATTTAAATTCAGTCTTTTAATACTGCAAGTGTACAACTATCCTTTTGAGACAGTGGCAAGTACATGTCGAATCCCAAGGGAACACTACTAAGTCAAAATTCCAAATATGCTTTTTATTTTCAATGATAATGACAAGAGAGATAAAAAAAAGAAAAACAATTATAAGATTGAGAAAATGCTAGATCTAGAGTGCAGCAATAAAATATGAGTTATCATGAATCCATTAAGTAGTTCCAGCATCATTCTATGCAATATATAAAATAAATTTGTCCCCAAAATTCTTCAAATCAGAAACAAATCAATGTTTCTGATTCGGATAATTTTTCTATCAAATGGCACAATTTTTCACAATTTATTTAAGGCAAAAATCTCCTTCACCTAATGAAATTATGAACTTAACTAAATATCACATATTAATCAAAAATAGATTATCAAAGAATTTCAATCTAAGAATAATCTATTAAGAAAACATACATGATTAAAGCATTGTTCAAATAAAACATTGAATAACATAGGTTGTCAATGACAGAAAGCAGATTTATTATTATAATCAATATGCAAGAGACAAAAATATCACATAGATTAATGATGAAAAATACTTAACTTCATCTAACATTCTGATCCAAGGATCTACTCCTCCATTGCAAAAGATGTGATTTTCATTAAGAACTTCATGGCAATTACAATTTTCTCTCACACTTTTCTAACCTAGTTCTGGAATAGGGCCCCAGAATACCCAAAAATAACTCTTAAATTCTATTAATTAGGGAAAGAAGAGAAAAATGAGAGAGAATAATTAGGGACGTCCAAGGGGTGTAGTGTGTCTCCCGTATGCTACCTTTTAGTTCATTTTACAGATACATTGAATTTGGACACCTTCTTTGCAGATTTGATTTGTCTTCATTGATAAGGTATATCTCTTATCTTTTTTGAATTTCAATGAGGTGGAAGCTTCTGGAAACCTCTGGGTGTCTTGGCTAATCTTCAAATGGGATCCCACAAGGGATGTACATCAATTGATTATCAACGGTGTGGATTTAATTTGCAATCCCGTCTAAAAATAAATATGAAAATCTCCAGACCCATAACTTTGTCAATATAGCTCTGATTTGCACATTCCTGGGCTTCACGAGTATCTACTCTGAATAATCTTTCCAACGGTAGGTAAATTTCATCGATCCGACGGTTGGATTGAAAGGTATGGCCTTTTGAAGATGAGTTGTCATGAGAAAAACGGGATTATCTTTTAAAATTTGATTTGCAATGGATTCTATCTCTGCACAACTTCCATTTTTGAAAGGACATCATATGCGGATGATTCAAACTCTTCTTCTTTTGTTCCAATCGGAATGGTACGCTTTGAATTATCCATTAATAATTTCAAATTTACAACTACTGCGAACCTTGCCATGTGGGACATTTCATCTGTTTGAATAGTACGTGGGCCCTATAAGAAGTCTTCTACTGTAGTTAGGATTCTTCAACTGACATGATGAACGGACCCCTCCTTTGATTGATTTGCATATGGCTAGTGTGTGGGGTCCACATGGTGAATTCTTGAATTTTCTTCTTTTCAAGCTTCAATTCAGCAATGTAGGGCCCAAGATAACTATGTGTGCTTGAAAATGGGCTCTATGACAAAGGCCTGCAATTCCCATTTTCTGCACATTCTAATTCAACACATCAAATACTGAAGAACCCATATTGAAGCGGGACCCATTCGGACAGAATTCTACTCCAACTGGGACTCTTCGGAGAAAATTTGCAAAACAATTTAAGTTAATGTAGAAAATGTATGAAAAGTATGAAAATTCAGGTTCCTAGGTGAAAATGCATGAAATGATGAAATTAGATGAATAATGATGCAATGCACCCAATTAAATCTCTAATTCATCCTAAAATGATATGTAAATGTGCAAATTCATGAACTCAACAAAGTTCCAGGCGTTATGGCTAGCCGGACAAGGGTTTCCACTAACCATAAGAGGCTCAAGTTCTAACCATAGCCTTCTGCAAAGAGGTTTTTCAGACAATTTCTTTTCAGTCTTTTATTCTATGGTGAGCTTGCGGCTAGCCATGGTGCATCCCACGAAAAAACTGTAAGGTTAACCACATAACAAAATAGCCTGTTTGACCCTTAGTCAAACTAGCCATTGTAAAAAAACACTTGGGATCACGACTAGCCAAATCATGCCCGCGGCTAATTGTAACTAGCTGTTAGAGTAGAGTCTATTTTTACTCAGCTTATTTCAAGGCTCCCAACCAAGGTGATTTTGAGCCCTCTTCTAGATCACGAACCAACACACAATTACACTCATCTAGATCCCCCAAAATCAAACTCCACTTCACTCTAAGAACTTCATAGTCACATCTAAGAGCATTCTAAGCTCCAACTAAGAGTGATTAGTGGAACCTCAACTTCTAGGTATTGGATAAGCCGCGTCAAGTAAAACCATCAATCACCCTATACCTAAACCTCCTTACTCACTTGGTTCGAGCACATCATTGGAACATATTAAAGCGAAGGAGTTAAACCTTGGAGCTCAAGTTCAAGCTTGAGATCACATCAATTTAGACTTGTCTATTTAGAGGCAAGCACTCTTTCATTTCAAATACATTGTAAAGTGGATTAGACCTTCGCAATTGAACAACTATAAAAAATAGCTTGGTGTAGTAGACCTTAGTGACTAAATCACCATATCAAAAAAACTCTATAGGGACACAAGGTTGGAGGCAATCCTTTTTGAAAACCTCACATAGCCAATACCGTAGGCCAAGGGAAAGGTTATAACGACAGTGGATGTACGTCTCACTACAAGAAATTGCACTTTTAGCGACGTTTTCATAAATTCGTCGGTAAAGAGTAATCTTTACCGACGCATATTGTTTCGTCGGTAGCAAGTTAACTTTTATGGACATTTTAAGCAAAACGTCGATAAAAACAAGAATTTTAAAATTAAATTATAATTGTATAAAAAGTAAAAAAATATACTTTTGCCGACGTTTTACGAAAAACGTCGGTAAAAGGTGAATTTTAAAATTAAATTATAATTGTATAAAAACTAAAAAAATATACTTTTGCCGACGTTTTAAAAACGTAAAGGTCAATTTTGCCGACGTTTTTTGTAAAACGTCGGTGAAAGTACATATTTTACCGACGTTTTAATTAAAAACGTCGGTAAAAGCTGAATTTTAAAATTAAATTATAATTGTATAAAAAGTTAAAATACTTTTGCCGACGTTTTCATATACAATGTCGGTCAAAGTATGTATTTTACCGACGTTTTTAATAAAAACGTCTGTAAAATGTGAATTTTAAAATTAAATTATAATTGTATAAAAAGTAAAAAAGGGGTGTTAGTGACTGCCCATTTCATACTTCATCACCGGAAACAGAAGTGGGTTTTAAAAACTAAGAAAAAGAGGAAGATGGGATAGGTATTAAAATAACCAGAGGGAACTAATAAAAAAACCAAACTCACTGACAAAAATCAGAAATAAAAGTTGAGCTCAATAGAGGAAGTTGAACCACGCTTCCTGCAAGGGGCGAATGGAAAAAACAGAGACTGCAATAGCACGGTGAGTTTCAGGTGGTGTATTGAAACTTAAAGCCTTTCCTACTGTCTTTGGTTATAACAAACTGCACTTTTAACGACGTTTTTTAACGACTATTTTATAAATTCGTCGGTAAAGAGTACTCTTTACCGACGTATATAATTCCGTCGCCAACTTTTACTAACATTTTATAGAAAACGTCGGTAAAAGTCTATAGCTTGACTGAAATCCGACTTGTAGAGTTCTTAAGGAAACCTGTAATACATCTTCATAATCTGACATGGGTCGACGGTAACACTTCTTTCAAGGTAACATGGTGGTAGTAAAATAGAATTCATTCAACCCCAGCCATACCTCAGCTGGTTAAGGACATGAGTGTCCGAGTAGAATGCATGAGTGCAAAAAGTGTGGATCCCATGTTTCGTATCGACATTCGCCATCTATATAAAATCCATCCATCCATCCATTATAGGGCCCACATTCCTCATCCAAACCCTTTGGATCACGGAAGAAGGATCAAATTCCTTCCATGAATGAAAGAATACTAAGTACAATGCTCCTGATCATAGTCGTAGTCAGTGGAGGAGCCATGATTTGCTTTTAGAAGGGGGTAAGCGATTGTTGATTGATAACATTTTTCATTTACTAATCAATACTAATTATCTAATGTCAAGTTCTTTTGCAGGTTTTTCTATTAATATCTTAATAAAAATCTTAAATTTGTAAATACTCAAATATTGTTTAAAGCATAACTTTTTAAAATTTTATAAAAATATGAAAATACTATTAGCGTTCACTATAATGAATTCCAATGACAGATACAAAATTCACGTAGCAGCTCCTAACATACAGTTGGGTCAGGGCGTTGATTATGATGACAATGACAACTATAATGAATCAAAACTGCTCAAAATAATAGTTTCATTCTCCTTTCAAATAGTATTGTAAGTTGTATCTCACTCTAATTAAAATAGGACCCATACTCAATTGATTATGTGTAAACCAATCAACCACTATTGATTAATGAAAATCTATAGGCTGGTTACTTATGCTTGTTTGATGGGCTACGACGGGGAAGAAAACATTTAAGGAATTTTCCTAAGTCACTTCAATTAGTAAACGAAATAAAACCGTCGGTAAAAGTCTTTTTTATTTATTTTTCTTTTTTCTTTTACAGACGATAAAAAAAGTCAGCAAAGTTCAATTTTATTATTAACTTCATTTTCGGGAAAATAAATATTAAAATGAAATTTTAGTGACATTTTTTGTAAAACGTCAGTAAAGTCTAATTTTATTTTTAGGAAAATTAAAAATCAGTGACCTTTACCGATGATTTTTACTTTGTATTAATTAAAATCTGAATCTATCTAAATCTGGGCCCACTTCCTCTCTTAAGAAATTCCTCAAATTACATCTTGGCTTAAATAATTCAAAATCTGAAATTCAGATTTGTATTATCCATTGGAACACATGATGGGACCCACTTTTGTGTGCAATGCTTGAATTTCCCTTAGCTTGGATGTCCTTCATATGGCTGGATTTTCTTTTGCAACTTTTTTTCTTCTTTGTTTGGCTTGAATTGAATCTTCCAACCAAGGTAGTGTGTGTTAGAGTTTTTATTTTGTTGCAATTTGATAGGATGCATTCATTTTCATAGCTTGACCTCTCATTCCTTCATGTTCTTAATATTAGGATCCTCATGCATATTTCTCATTCATAATCTTTGTTTTTATCATACGTTATGCATGGTTTTCAAATTCTTTATGCATCTTAAGTTCATGAAGTTTTGAGTTCAAATTTTCAAGGCTCTAAGTGTTTAATCCTTAAGTTAAAAAATCATTCAAGCTTTCCAAAGTTTTCTTCTTTAAATCCATATTTTGATTTGGAGTTTCATGTCTTTAGAAAATCAGTTTTCATCCTTTTTCAGTCATGAATCCACGCTTGAGAATTGTGCCTCAAAGTCCCCTGGTAAGATGTCCTCTTAATTGCAAGTTTCTAAAAAATCAGAATTTCTGGGCAGTCTTCAGGTCGACCTGCCTGTGTGGCCGGTCGACCGGGCACACTGCGGGTCGACAGGGATTTTGAGCTGTTAGCTTCTCCAACGGACATTTTTATAGCCGTTGTGTGTACCCGGTTGACCCGGCCCTGTACCAGGTCGACCGGGCACTAACCGTTGGGAACTTTTTCTTTATAAAAAGTGGCTTTTTGTTTGGAGAAAGTTACTGAAATTTGGGGAACTTTTGAGGCCAAGGAAGAGTAACTTTTCAAGAGCATTTGTGAAGGGAATATGAAGCCATTCCATTTATTAAACCTTTGATCTACAAATGGGTGTGCTTTCTAAATCTCAAGTTCTATTTCATGCTTAGTTTCTACATCTTTGTTTTCTTTTAAGCATGATCAAATAGTTGGCTTTCTTCTTGAGATGTTGTGTTTCATAACATGCTTTGAACTTTGAAATCTCTTAGCCTTATGAAATCAACATATGATTTATCATTCACTTGTGTTATGAATCTTTGTTTTCAAATCTAACTTGTTAGTCTTAAGATTGTACTTTTTCTATTCAAGTTTGATCCTTTTGAAAACCATGTGCTTGTCAAACAACTCTTTCTCATACATATGATTATCATCTTTGCATCATTTAATGTTACATCTTTTTAAAAAGAGTTAGAGTGATTTCTAATGCATTATTTATAAACTTTGTCATTCATATGCATATTTCTAGAAGTTAAGTTTACATTTTCTATTTAGCCTATTTAGAGGCACTTACATTGTTCTCTTAATCCATGCATTCATAGGCATTTTTCTTAAGAGAAAACCTCTTGTTGTTAAGGTTGGTGCTTAGCCTTGAAAATCATAGTTAATGTTGTAAAGGTTTATGCTTAGCCTTGAAAAGCATAGTGATGTATTTGTAAGGTTTGAGGTGATCCTAAACCTTAATTTGAGTTAGTAAAAATTTGGTAGGTTTACCGGGAGTGGATGTAGGCAATTTGGCCGAACCACTATAAATATGGGTGTTATGGTGATTGATCTCTTGCCTTCTTTATATGAATGATGTCCTTATGTTTGAATGAAGATTGTAGTTGTTTATTCCTTGTGTATGCTTACCTTAGAGACTCCTCTCTATCACAAGATAATTAATCTTCATCAAAGCTTAATTGACTTAAAAGCTGAAAGAATTAAAATTGGACTAGGTTCTTAGAGCTCATCCTATTCAACCCCCCCCCCCCCCTCTCGGATTCGATTTTGGACTTTCAATTGGTATCAGAGCAAGGTTGCTCTTGTTTAGGTTTAACCACCTAGAGTTAGAATCCTAGTGAGTGTTTTTCTTTTGTTGCCACCATGTTGCAAACTCATTTGGGTGAAGGCAATGCCACCAATAGACCTCCTTTGTTTAATGGAACACACTATCGTTATTGGAAAATTAGAATGCAAGTGTTCTTAGAATCCCAAAGCTTAGATGTGTGGAACATCATAGAAGATGGCTATCATCCGCCCACTACCACGGAAAAGGACTCTGAGGGGAATGACATATCCATAAAAATCAAACCCAAAAGTACTTGGACTCAAGGGGAAAAGGATAGAGCAAATTTAAATGCTAAGGCAAAAAAACTCCCTATATTGTGCTCTATCTCAAGAAGAATTTAATAGAGTAGTAAATTGCAACACTGCTAAGGAAGTTTGGGATACCCTAGAGACCACCCATGAAGGCACAGATTAGGTTAAGATAGCCAAAATTCAAATGTTGACCTCTAAATTAGAAGATATTAAAATGCTTGAAGAAGAAACATTTGACGAGTTCTACTCAAAATTCATGGAAATTGTCAACTCTCTTATAGGTCTAGGAGAAAAGTTGGATGAATCTAAAGTTGTTAGAAAGATTTTAAGATCTCTCCCAAAAAGATTCAAGCCTAAGATTGTAGCCATAACGGAAAGCAAAGATGTTGACAAAATCAAAATTGAAGAATTAAGAGGAAATCTTCTCACATATGAATTAGACTTTGAAGTTCAAGATAAAAAGAAAGGAGTAGCCTTCTCCTCTCAATTAAAAGAAAATGAAAGTGATAGTGATGAGGATAATGCTTTATTTGTCAAAAACTTTAAGAAATTCTTTAGGAATAACAAGAACAATACAAATTCTGATGGAAGTAAAAGTCCTAACTTTCAAAGAAATTTCAAAGGATCAAATATTAAAAAAAGTGTGCAATGTTACAATTGCAAAGGTTTTGGACATATTGCTCAAAATTGCTCCACTCCTAAAGAATTTTAAAGAGGAGATAAAAAAGGAAAGAAAGCTTTTAAACATAACTTGGGACGAAGAAGATGAAGATAGTGACAAAAATGAATCCCAAAATGATGAAGATGAAGAGTCCCCTAATTGGCTTTTACTATCATCTATTGAAGATATCAATGAACATAATACATTAATAGATGACACATTAGGGCAAGAAGAAACAAATGAAGAAGATGAAGATAATGGAATTCAAGAAGCTTATGATGAACTATATGAAAATTGGGAAATCTTAATTAAGAAAAATAAAATTTTAAAAGAAGATTCCAAAAAGCTTGTAAATGAAGTAAGTATCATAAAAGATGAATTGAAATTAACAATCAATGAGAAAATAAACTTGGAACATAAATTCACCACTCTAAATGAAGATTTAGTTCATGCTCAAAAACAAATTCATAATTTACAATCCAAGCTTGAATCTAGTCAACTTGAAACAAACTCTCTACAAATGAAACTCAATAAAGGAAAATTCATTGTTGATAAATTCACCTTGGGAAATGACAAATTTTATCAAATGTTGGGCATGCATAAAATTTATGGTGACAAGAATGGAATAGGTTTTGAAGGTTCCCCTAGTGACATGAAGAATAGTTTTCAAGTATCTACTAAGAGTCTCCACAAACCTATAGTTGAGAGAAATTATACCTCTAGATGGACTTGTCATTTTTGCAATCGTAGTGGACATTTGGTCCCTAATTGCCCATACAAAATTAGGTTGTCTCTCAAAAATCCCTCTAGAATACCTTTCAAATTTGTCCCCAAGACCATTCCCTATAAATCTTCTTTATCTAGTTGGATTGTAAAAGGAACAAACTTTGAAAGTCTCCTAGTTCAAACCGCTTTAAAAGCAAAGGAAAACAATACTTGGTTCTTAGATAGTGGTTGTTCAAAACACATGACAGGAGACCGATCTAGATTTAGCTCTATAGTAGAATATGATGGAGGAAATGTTTCTTTTGGAGATAATAGTAAAGCTCAAATCATTGGCAAGGGAAGTGTGAAAGGAGATCAAATACCAACTCTAAATGATGTATTTCTTGTGGAATGATTGAAACATAATCTTCTTAGCATTAGCCAATTATGTGACAAAGGAAACAAGGTAGTCTTTGACAGTCAATCATGCAAAGTGGTAAATGATAAAATCAATCAAGTTATTCTTACTGGATCAAGGACAAAAGGAAACATTTACATTATAGAAAAATGTGATGACAATGAATCTAGGTGCTTGATATCTAAAGATCAAGAGAATTACGTATGGTACCAAAGGATGGGTCACATAAGTTTCAAATTGATGAAAATTCTGTTGAAAAATGAAATTGTGAAAGGGATTCCAAAATTGAGTGATGAAAAATCTGAAATCTGTAAGGCATGTCAATTGGGCAAACAAATCAAAAAGAGTTTTAACGGTTTAAAGGATATATCGTCTTCTCATCCTCTTGAACTAATACACATGGACTTGATTGGACCTGCACCTGTGCAGAGCATTGGAGGAAAGAAATTTATTTTGGTTATGGTAGACGATTATTCTCATTTTGGATGGATTGCTTTTCTTCATGCTAAATCGGATGCTGTAGACAATATCATAAGAATTTGCAATAAGATACAAGTGGAAAAACATTGTAAAATTCGGAAGATTAAAAGTGATCATGGGGGAGAGTTTGAAAATGAAAAATTTGCTAAATTTTGTGAGAGTCATGGAATTAATCATCAATATTCTGCTCCCAAAACTCCTCAACAAAATGGAGTGGTTGAAAGGAGAAATAGAGTTATTCAAGAAATGGCTAGGACCATGCTTAATGAAAAGAATCTCTTTCGTAATCTATGGGCTGAAGCTATGAATACTGCTTGTTATCTCAAAAACAGAGTTTATCTAACTAAGAATACCAACAAAACCCCTTACGAACTTTACTTTGATAGAAAACCTAATTTGGGGTATTTGAAAGTTTTTGGAAGTAAATGTTACATTCTAAGAGATAGGGAGCAATTGGAGAAATTTGAGCATAAGTTTGATGAAGGAATTTTTCTAGGATACTCTGAAAGAAGCAAGGCTTATAGAGTTTTCAGTCACAGAACCATGACCATAATGGAATCGGCTCATGTTGTTATTGATGATATAAATCAAGTCGGAAGAATTCTACAAGATGATGATGAAGCTGAAATTGATATTGAACAACATATTCTAAAAGATAGTAATGATATCATTCCATCCAAAGCCATTGTTCCAACCAAATTAATGAAAAATCACACATTGGATAATATTATTGGAGATATCAGTAGTGGGGTTATGACCTGGAAACAAGTTCAAAATCTATGTGCTCATTACTCTTTTGTCTCTCAAATCGAGCCCAAGAATTTTTTTGAGGCTGAATCAAAATCTGAATGGATAGAAGCTATGCAAGAAGAATTGAATCAATTTAAGAAAAATGATGTTTGGGATCTTGTTCCATTACCTGCAGAGAAAAACCCCATTGGCACTAAGTGGATTTTCAAGAACAAGTCAGATGAATCTGGAAATGTTGTGAGAAACAAGGCAAGACTAGTAGCAAAAGGATATGCTCAAATAGAAGGAATTGATTTTGAAGAAACCTTTGCTCCTGTAGCCCGTTTGGAGTCCATAAGAATCCTACTGAGTTATGCGAATAGCATGAGAATCAAACTATTTCAGATGGATTACATTGTTCTCTTAATCCATGCATTCATAGGCATTTTTCTTAAGAGAAAACCTCTTGTTGTTAAGGTTGGTGCTTAGCCTTGAAAAGCATAGTTAATATTGTAAAGGTTTATGCTTAGCCTTGAAAAGCATAGTGATGTATTTGTAAGGTTTGAGGTGATCCTAAACCTTAATTTGAATTAGTAAAAATCCGGTAGGTTTACCGGGAGTGGATGTAGGCAATTTGGCCGAACCACTATAAATATGGGTGTTATGGGGATTGATCTCTTGCCTTCTTTATATGAATGATGTCCTTATGTTTGAATGAAGATTGTAGTTGTTTATTCCTTGTGTATGCTTACCTTAGAGACTCCTCTCTATCACAAGATAATTAATCTTTATCAAAGCTTAATTGACTTAAAAGCTAAAAGAATTAAAATCGGTCTAGGTTCTTAGAGCTCATCCTATTCACCCCCCCCTCTAGGATTCGATCTTGGACTTTCAGTGTGGACCACATGCAGATCTTTAATACCTTGGTTTTCCTTCTTTAATTCTTCAATTGATTTATCACTTTCGCAGGTCTCAAGAAATTGATTTTCCCTACAAAAATACCGACGAATTACAAAACGTCGGTAAAATCTACTGTTAGCGACATTTCCTTGAAAACCGTCGGCAAGTTCAATTTTATTATTAACTTCATTTTAAGGGAAAAATAAATATCAGAGACTATTATCGACGAATACGGTAAAATTAACTTTTAGTGACATTTTTTTATAAAACGTCGGTAAAATTTTATTTTATTTTTAGGAAAATTTAAAATCATAGACCTTTACCGACGAATTTTTTTTATCGACGAAAAATTAGTGTCGGTAAAGGGCTTTTCTTTTTTCCCACTCCTTTTTTCCTTCTCCCACCACCGAGCCCCTTTTATCCTCTCTCTCTCTGCCAGTTCTCCCCTTTTCTCCCCTCTCTCTCTCTCGCTGGATCTTTCTGCTCTTTCTCTCGCTCTCTCCATTTTCTCTCTCTCTCCTGGTCTCTCTCGCTCTCTCTTGCTCTACTCTCTCTCTTACCCTCTCTGATCTCTCCTGCTCTCTCTTGCTCTGCTCTCTCTCTCTCTCTTGCCCTCTCTGATCTCTCCTGCCCTCTCTCGCTCTCTCTTGCTCTTCTCTCTCTCTTACCCTCTCTGATCTCTCCGATTTCTCGCTCTCTCCATCTTCTCTCTCTTTTGCTCTGCTCTCTCTCTCTTACCCTCTTTGATCTCTCTGATTTCTCGCTCTCTCCATCTTCTCTTTCTCCTGCTCTCTCTTGCTCTGCTCTCTCTCTTACCCTCTCTGATCTCTCTGATTTCTCTGCTCTCTCTCTCTCTCTCTCTCTCGCGCTCTCTCCATCGGCCTTTCCATCTCTGCCTTCCTCTCCAGACCTCTCCTAGGCGCACGACGACCACAGCAGCAGCCCCCGGATGCCCGCAGAGCCTTCATCTTCCTCCCTGCTCCGCCGGACGCCTCCCCTACCCAGGTACACCCCTCCCTCTTCCTGCACTCCTCACACACCGAGCACCATTTCCCCTCTCCTCTCTCTTTTTTCTCTGTTCTCTCTCTCTCTCCCTCATTCCCCATCTTTTTGTTTCCTCTCTGTCTGCTAAATGTGTATACTGTTGTAGTGTTTTTTAATTATTTTGGATTATATTAGATTATGTTGGATTGGATTATATAAATTCCCCTCTAAAGGTTTTTGCGTTTTTAGATCTGTTCGTTGCAGAAGGATTCTGTGATTTCATGGCTGAACTGATTCCATTCTTGAATGGATTTCACATTATATTTAAAACGCTACAAATCATGGTCTAACTTGAACTATAATTATCTAAAGCTTTTTGTTTGTGGTTTAATCGAATGATGAATGGCCAGATCAATGTCAACATGCTGGCTATGATATGTTGATGAAATGGGTATGGGCTGCACTTGAAAGCAACCAAGTCCTCAATTTTTTTAGGAGCTGAATTTTAGTGATTTCTCCACATAGAAGATATAAATATGAGAATTTCAACATCATTTTGTCTGTAATCTTGAGGAATATGACAAAGGAGCATTGTCTATTGGCAGACTATTAATATGAGAATTTAGTTGTCATTTATTTACAATGTTGAGAACTATGATCAAGGAGCATAGTTTATAGAAAGATCTAACACAGCTTTTACTGTTCAAACTGAGCAAGGATGATCATGGTTTGTATGAGAAGGCTTCTTGTGAGGATCGGCCCTTGTAGTTTATTCAGTCCCTTGTGCTGTTTTTTATCCATTTAAGATACTTGAGATTACCACCTGTGGTGGGCATGGCAATGACTTCTGGAACCCTGAAACAGAGAATGAGAATTTCCCTGTTAGAAAATGTTCAGTTGTATATCTCATGGGGTAACTAAGGCTACGGTGTCAAATGCACATATATAAAGTTATTCAGGCAAATCAACCGGACATCAGATGTTTGCTAGCCCAAATTTCGTACCAATTACAGAATCCTGACCATTTGATTGGAAGACTTCTTTTTTTCTTTTTTTCCCAAAAAAAGATAAATGGCTAGCTAAGAAAAATAGTCAACAGAAGTTCTGTTGGAAATTCATTTATCTATTCATTCATCGATTCTCTATTCCTGAAAAATACTCTATACAAAGAGTTAGGAGTGTGCAACCAGAGTGAGTTCTGGTAGTCATCTATCAATTGTATGTCAGTCATATAAGATGATTATTTGGGTCTGGTCCCCATTGCTTCTGTACCATAATGGAGTTGCTGTTGTAAGTGCAAAAAATACAACTCACAAGATTAGAGGGAGCCTTGTAGGACTTATCCAAACGACTGTGGAGAGCTAGTCGCTTTTGAGACCTGAAAGGAAAGAGAGAACGGTCAGAGGACCCTGGCTGTGGGCAGCACAAGGCTCTCTGATGCTTAAGTTAGTGCAGGGACTAAGGTTGAAAAAAAAAGAGGCAGAGTAATGGCTAGGAGAGCGCATTCATGCGTATCTGGTTTGGACTGGCATATCCTTTATAGGAGAAGAGTCTCCAGATACTCGATAGTGGGCCTAATGATTTGACTGTTAGGGTCTCATTAGCCCATAAAGTAATTAATGAGGATCAATCATAGCCCACATTGCATTAAATGATGGTCCGATCATCCCATATTGCATTAAATGCTAGTCACATTGGACCTGATCTTGTTTTGACCTGTTGGCGGCAAAGGTCCCATCGAATCCCTTCTTGGGCCCTATCTTGATATGGCTGCAGCCGCTGGATGCTGCTCTATCAGGGATGTGATAAGGATTCTGGACGGCTGAGATGGTGTATCTGTTCTGTTAGCGCGTGCTCGCATCCTGCCACGTGTCCTAAGGTAGGACACGACTGTTGGTGCCTGTCTCGGTTAGCAGCCTGTCATCCAAGTGCAGCAGAGATGCGTGACTTAGGACGAGGCACATGGCTGAAATCGTGGAGACCAGTGTTGGTATCGGCAAGCGCATCAGCGTCCGAGCCGAAGTGCGCATGGCCGAAATGGAGTATAGGAGCTGGCATTATTGCTGGGCTTAGCATAACTTGCGTATTAAGAATGGCCCACACACAATTGCCCCTAGCTTCCGACTTCTTGGGATCCTAGATTCCTTGAGGTTGGGAGCTATAATCACGAAAAACTGCCAGAGATTTTTGCCCTGACGTCAGCTGTCTACACGTGGTCCTTATCCAACTTCACTCCGCATGCCGAGGGTAGTAAATGCCATACCCTAATTATTGTGGGAGATAAACCGTCGATGACACGCGTCACCATCTGGTTTGCCATGCTGTCAAGCAGGTGCGCGTGCAGCCTTTCAAAACGACATTTTTGAATTTCGGAAACGGCGCCATTAATGGGCGCTTCCCTTTTTTTATAAATAGTTGCATCTTCTTCCTCTTCCCCTTTCTTACTTCTCATTTTCAAAAGAGGACTCCCAAGATTTCTCCGACAACTTGCGGGAGAGACCCATACTAGAGACCGCCCTCTAGTTAGATTCGTCGTGTAAGTAAGTCCAAGTTTATTTAGTTCTCTACTGCTTTCCTCTTGGTTCCTTCTCTTCCCCCCCCCCCCCTTTCTCTTTTTACTTTTTAGACATGGGGGTATATAGCCACCGGTTAGAGAGCACAGTAGCCATAGAGGGGTTTAGGACGGCGTACAGCATACCGGATGATGTTCTCGTCTGGCGAGCGGATCCTTTGGATCACATGAACCGTTCGTACTCCGGTGGCTGTATGCCTATTCCGCTGATAGCCATCATAAAGGGCGGGGCTTAGGTTCCCCTTAGATCCCCTTCTCAGGACCTGCCTCAGCGTTTGGTCCATTAACCCCTACCAGCTGATGCCCAATAGCTACAAAGTCATCATGGGCACGGCTGCCCTCAATACGCATTTAGATATCCACCTCGGTGTCCATGACATCGAGGACGTGTATGATATTTGCAAGTCTCGGGAGGGCACCTATTACCTTTAAGTCAAGCCCCATCGAGAGAGCTTCGTCACGGCACTCAAAGACTCCAGCAAGTATGTGGGGGACGACCTTTTATGCGTCTTGGGCAACTGGGAGTTCGGCGCCTGAATGGACAGAGCCTACATGGTCCCGCGTAGCCTCGGGGCCGTTCCAAGTAAATATCGTTCTCAGTTCTGATTGTCTTTTTTCTTTAGTTTGCCGGACTAACGTTCTGTGGGCTGTGCAGCTGCTCGAGAAAGGAAGCAATTTGCGAAGCAGATCGACTGGAAGAAAAACGAGACCTGGCATCGGAGGATCTCTCGGTGCACGGACTTCTCCAACAGATCGGCTTAGGCACTTTTGGGCTACGAGCCGAAGTACCGCGGCTACTATAAAAGAGTCGAACCGCCTTGAAGCCGCCCCGAGAGAGTCCGAAGGGAAGTGAGCCAGAGGCCGAAGCGGGAGGCCCTTCTCGGGCTGAGATCGCCAGCAGGGTTGCATCCCGCGCCGAAGCGTCCTCCCCCCAGCCAGAGTCCAGTGGGACCCTTCTAAGGAGAAGACCTCGTCGCTCCTCGCCTCTTCCGGAGGAGATACCGCGCGTCCCTGTATACACAGACCTGGAGGCCCTGGTGTTTGGGGACGAAGCTCCTGAGTCCCCTCCGCCTGTGGTCTCGAAGGCCGCCGAGACCTCTGCCCGCGAACCTATCGCGATCCTTGCTGATGAGGAAGAGGAGGCCTTCATACAATCTGCACATCTAGAAGCTCGGCCATCCTCAACCGAATCCGGGTAAGAGGGAGGTGTCTCGAGGAAGAGGCCGAGAGAGGAGGGGACAAGCTCGGGCGCAGCATTGCCGCCAGCTCCCTGGGAGCCAAGCTTCGTCCTCGACACGAGTAGGCCTATAATAGTCGAAGATTCCATCCACAAAAGGCCTAACTCTCTCATTCTCAAGACACTCGGCAGAGCGTGCGCCCTGCTGGCGGACATGGCGCACTATGCGAGGTACAGCGACCCGAAGCTACTGTCGTCGTTGATGCAATCTTGCTTCCAGGTGAGTTTTCTTCAAGTTTTCAATCTGTAACTTTTTTTTTCTAAGTGTTTCATCTTGGCTGATTTTTATCTCTTTGCCTTTCAACAGACGCTGCAGAAATCGATGGTAGTCATTGACACATTTAATAAGCAGAGCCCCCTGATCATCGAGCTTGACCAGGAAAAGAAAGAACTTGAAGAAGCTCTGGGGGCCAGTACCCAGAAGGCGAATCAACTCAAGGCACTGAGGAATGGGCTCCAGGGCGAGCTTGGGGATGCAAGAGCCGAAGTGGAGGCGGGAAAGAATAAAATTGTTGAACTTGAAGCTACAGTAGAGAAACTGAAAAACGACCTCTAGGCCGAAACGCAAAGAGCGACTGAAGCCGAGGCCAAGGCTCAAGCTGAAAGCGACGCAATAAACCAGGCGACATCACATTATGAGGCCAAGGTGCTCCGTGTGAGGAATAAGGCTTGGGAGAAGGCGTGGCGCGCTGCTCTGAAAGAGGTGGGGATTACGGAGGACCACCCGTCCTTCGTGAATCCGCCCAAATTCCCCGGCCCGTCGACTCCCACAGTCAACGTTATCATAGAGCCTGCTACTGGGTCTACTCGGCCCGAGGTCGATGTCAACGCTTCTGCCCCCGACTCTTGAAGGCCTGTTGCTAGTTGTGTAATAATGTTGTACTTTTATTTCTTTTAAAAAAATATATCCAATGTAATGACGATTGTAATATCCAATGAATCAATACAATTGAATTTTTGCCTCATTGTGGACTCTATTTTTTTTTTTTTTTTTTTTTTGTGCCTCGCTTTTATTGCTTTTCATTTTTACACAAGTGTTTGGGTTCGACTTGATCTTTGATCCGGATTAGGGTATGGCCTAGCTGAAACACTGATAAGGAGTAACATCCATCCCTTCCCATTGTCACTTACGCCTGATACGGCTACAAGAATCCAAGGCTCCACTTCGCTCCTCATGGCCCCAACATTTTTATTTTATTTTATTTTATTTTTTATTTTTATTTTTATTTTTTGCTGGTAAGCCTTAAGCTGTAATTACACTACCGTTTACAACGTGTTCGGTTCGTGACCGGGGTTGATACAGTGAGTCATTGACCTTTTAACATTCCTTCCGTCGTGAGCGGAAAGACTTAGGTTTATCAACCCGAGGAGCCTTTTTGGCCGAAATGGATTCGTGCCTGGATGAAATGCACTATCCTTAGGGTGATCTTGATGGCCGAAATGGCTTCATGCCTGGGTGGTATGGATCGAACCCGAGGCAATCTCGTCAGTGGCCGTAATGGCTTCATACTTGGGTGGTATATACCGACCCTAAGGCAATCTCATCAGTAGCCATAATGGCTTCATGTTTGGGTGGTATATACCGACCCTAAGGCAATCTCATCAGTGGCCGTAATGGCTTCATGTCTGGGTGATATGTACCAACCCTAAGGCAATCTCATCAGTTGCCATAATGGCTTCATGCCTGGGTGGTATGTACCAACCCTAAGGCAATCTCATCAGTGGCCGTAATGGCTTCATGCCTGGGTGGTATATACCAACCCTAAGGCAATCTCATCATTGGCACTGTTGCCGAGCTGCCGATAGTCGCTACCAAGTTTTATGGCTATGAACTGAGCAATAAGAACGAAGACTGCTTTTATTGATCTTGAAAATTTTTGTGTACAAATTAAAAATAGAACTTTTTGAGATGCGACGCGTTCCATAGTCGTGGTAACTGCCCCCGTCCATATCTTCAAGCCTATAGGCTGACTGTCCAGCAGTGGAAACCACTTTGAATGGTCCATGCCAATTTGGTGCTAGATTGCCCTAATTTGGATCCTTGTCACCAGGGAGTGTTTTCTTCAGAACCTGCTCACCAACTGAGAATTTCCTCTCTTTGACCTTCTGGTTGTAGCCTCTGGCCAACTGCTACTGATAGGCGGACATTCTGATAGCTGCTGCTTCTCTGCGTTCGTCGGCTAGATCCAACTCGCGGGCTAGATTTGCCACATTCTGGCCTTGATCAAAGAGTTCGGATCTCAGAATTGGGAGGCCGATCTCTAGGGGGACGACCGCCTCCATCCCATAGGCGAGGGAGAAAGGCGTTGCCGAAGTGGAGCGCCTCGGAGTTGTCAGGACGCTTAGAAGTGAACTTCTACCCACCTTCCTTTAGCTCGGTCAAGTCGATTCTTCAGCCCATCAAGTACCACCTTGTTAGAAATTTCTGCTTGACCATTGCTCTATGGGTACGCTGGAGTAGAGTAGTGGTTCCTAATGCCGAGCTCTTGGCAGAAGTTCTTAAAGAGGTTGGAATCAAACTGAGTCCCGTTGTCTGAAACCAAGGCTCTTGGAATGCCGAACCTTGTGATGATGTTCTTCCATACGAAGTTCTTTGAGTCTTGTTCGGTAATGGAAGATAATGGCTCTGCCTCAATCCATTTGGTGAAATAGTCGGTGGCTACTATCAACCACCACTTATTCCCCAGAGTTCGGTGAAGTGGTCCCACGATGTCCAGCCCCCATTGGGCGAAGGGCCAAGGACTGGAGAGCGGACTCAAATCTTGTGCTAGCTAATGGAGGGAATGGGAGAATCTTTGGCACTTTTCACATTTTTCAGCGTATACCTGCGCGTCCTTTTGCATATACGGCCACCAGTAGCCCTGGCTGATAGCCCGGTATGCTAATGACCTTCCTCCAATATGGCTTCCGCAGATCCCTTCGTGTATTTCGTAGAGGAAGTCTTCGACTCTACTTGGATGAACACACTGAAGGTATGGGCCAGTGAACGACTTCATGTAAAGTTTGCCTTCGGGAGACAACCAGAATCGGGCTGCTTTGAGTCTGATTCGATGAGCCTCACTTTTGTCATCGGGGAGCTGGTCATCTTTGAGGTAGGAGATGATTGGGTCCATCCAGCTCGGGCCGAGATCAAGGCATAGGACTTCCCGAGGTGGATGGAGCTCTATACTGGGCATCGCCAACGATCTTACTTCGATGGTTCTTCTCCTTCCTGCTTCGACAATAGAGGCTAAGTAAGCAAGGGCGTCGGCGTGAGAATTGGACTCTCTGCCTATCCATCTGATCTCGACTGTCCGAAACTGAGAGAGCAGCTTTTTTGCAAGGGCTAGGTAGGCGGCCATCCTGTTGTCGCTAGCTTAGTAGTCTCCAGTCAGTTGGTTTGTCACCAGCTGTGAATCACTGAAGACCACTAGCTGTTGGGCTCCGAGGACTTTGGCATTGTTTAGTCTTGCTATTAGGGCTTCAAACTCAGCTTCATTGTTTGACGCCTTGAAATCTAGGGTCAGAGCCTGCTCGATGACCAGTCCTTCTGGTGACTGGAGGACAACACCGGCGCCGACTTTTCTAGAAGTTGAGGATCCGTCGACGAAGACTCTCCAGGCTGAGGCAAGGCGTTGATTCTGAGATGAGTCATCAGTCTCTGTGAGTGCTTCCTCAAGTCCTCTGCCCCCCAATTCGGTGCCGAGCTGGGTTGGTGTCGAACTTGGAGAGATGAACTCCACGATGAAATCTGCCAACACTTAAGCTTTAATCACCGTCCTGGGTTGATATTGAATATCATACTGACCCAGCTCAACGGCCCATCAAGAAATTCTCCCTGAAAAGTCAGCCTTTTTTTAAATAGATTTAAGTGGATGTTTTGTAACAACCACAATGGTGTGAGTTTGAAAATAATGGGAGAGCTTACGCGAGGCACTGACGAGTGCCAACGCGAGCTTCTCCAATTGTAAATATCTGGTCTCAGCATTAAGGAGGGTTTTGTTCATATAATAAATTGGCTTTTGGAGCTTATCTTCCTCTCTGACGAGGACCGAGCTTACCGCATGATCCGAGACAGCCAAATATAGATACAAAGTTTCTCCTTGTTTCGGAGTTGAGAGTAAGGGGGGTGAAGAGAGATAGGCCTTGAGTTCTTGCAAGGCCTAGTCACACTCTGGAGTCCAATGAAATTTCAATTTTTTTCTAAGAAGTTGAAAGAAGGGTCGGCACTTATATGAGGATCTGCTGATGAAGCGATTCAGCGCGGCAACCATGCTGGTGAGCTTCTGAACTTCTTTTGCAGTAGTCGGACTCTGCACTTTGAGGATGGCTGAGATTTGATCTGAATTGGCCTCGATTCCTCTCCGTGTGACTAAGCTCCGAAGAAACTTGCCGGAGCCGACACCGAAAGCACACTTGGAAGCATTTAGCTTCAGCTTGAACTTCTTCAGGATGTCGAAAACTTGGGCTAGATCTTCCAAATGATGCTGCGCCTGCTTGGATTTGACCACCATGTCATCAATATACACCTCAACGACGTTGCCGAGCTGCGCCTGGAACATCTTAGTGACGAGTCGCTGATAGGTCACTCCCGCGTTTTTTAGCCCAAATGGCATCACTTTGTAACAGTAGGTGCCCATAGGCGTTATGAAGGCGGTCTTCTCATCATCCGGTCCATACAACGGTATTTGATGGTAGCCCCGATATGCGTCGAGGAAACTCATTCTAGCATGGCCAGCGGTGGCGCCGATCATCTGATCAATTTTGGGGAGAGGGAAGCTATCCTTGGGGCAGGCTTTGTTGAGGTCGGTGAAGTCGACGCACACTCTCCACTTGCCCATTTTCTTCTTGACCACCACTGCATTAGCCAACCAAACTGGGTATTGGACTTCTCTGATCACTTCTGCTTCCAGCAACTTGTCCACCTCGATTACGGCCTCTGTCTGTGGTACTCTAGCCCTGCGAGCTTTTTGTTAGGAATTTTGTTTTTGCAATTTGATGGATGCATTTGCACTTTAGCATCATTTGATTAACTCACACTTGCATTGTTTTAAAATACCTTGAAATCTAGTTTTATACATGCATTGGTTTTTAGATTTGGAAAAGTTTTTGGTTTATGCATGTTTTGGTCATAAACTTGGATGCATTGGTTTTAGAACCCAAAACTCTTTTGAAAACCTAATTCCTTGTGCATTATATTTGGAAAATCATCTTGTGAATTTAGGTTTGAGCTTTGCATACATTCATTACAAAAAGAATCATTTTTGTATGCATTTTCATTTGAAAAGAGTTTTATCCAATCAAGCTAGCCTTTGGTTTTAAACTTTTGAATCATCTTAGGCTTTGTGTGTTCATGTTTTTAAACATCTTAGAATGTCTTAAAACATGTTTTCCAAGCTTGATTTAGTGGCCAAAAGGTCCCCCAAAGAAATACCTTTGAAATGGCAAAAGTTGCATTTTTTTGCAAAAAGGGGGTGTCCCGGCAGTGTCGCCGGTCGACCTAGACACAGGTCTCGGTCGACCGAGACAACTGGAAGTCATTTTTTCCAGAACCTGTTCTGTAGCTCCAACGGTCAGAAATTTGACCGTTGTGCTTTCTCGGTCGACCGAGACCTGTTTGCCGGTCGACCGAGAACTAGCCGTTGGCAACTTTTTGGCTATAAAGTCCATTCATTTCCAACCTTTTTTAAGGCTTGATACATGAACTTTTGAGAGCATTTTGGAGCCAAAGAAAGGGGAAGAAGTTGGAAAGGCTAGAGGGCTATTTGGAAATCAAACTCATGAGTTTTTAAAAGGTACATCTTCTAAGTTATTTTGATTTCCATTCAATTGAAATTCATGCATGTTCAAATCCTTTGTATTTTCATTTATGCATGATTTCAAGTCCTTAAAGAGTTGATTTGCAAGCTCAATATCTTTCTTGGTAAATTAGATTAGTTTGCAATCACTCTTATCAAATCACATGTTTTCTTAAACTTTATTTTTCATACAACTTGTGATTCTTTGAATTTCATGTCATTAACAAGTTGTTTATTATTCATGTGATTTGCATCAAACTTCAATCAAAACTTTTGTGTGTCTTAAACTTTCAAATGCTTTAAGCATATATTTGATTAAACTTTCTTTTTAAACTTGATTGAAGTCATCACACACACACATCATGAGCATACACTTTTGCATTCATAGAGTGTTTGTGTGAGTTGTTTTAAACTTTCATATTAGCCTATTCAAGAGGCAATTTATTTGAGCTTAAATTGTAATCTCTTAGAGTGATCTTTTGGAAAGACACTTGCTTAGAGAAATCTATATTTGTAAAGGTTATTGCTTAGCCTTTGAAAAGCATCTTGTAAGGTTATTGCTTAGCCTTTGAAAAGCATCTTGTAAGGTTATTGCTTAGCCTTTGAAAAGCATTTTGTAAAGGTTATTGCTTAGCCTATAAAAGCACATTGAGAGGTTGTTGTTTAGCCTTGAAAAGCAACATTGTAAGGGTTATTTCTTAGCCTAGTAAAAAGCATAAATAGTGGAAATCCGGTGGGGTGTTGGATGCACAAGCCGGTAGTGGATGTAGGCACGTTGGCCGAACCACTATAAATATTGTGTTGTGGTGATTGCTTTGTGGTGATTGTTTTTGTTTTAGCTTCCGCATATTGATTGATTTATCATCACATGTGACTAGTTTAGTTTAAGAATTAAAATTGGTTTAAATTGGTCACAATTGTAGCACACCCTATTCACCCCCCCCCCCCTCTAGGGTTAGGATCCTCGTGGACTTTCAATTGGTATCAAAGCCTCGTGCTCTATCCCTTAGGATCAAGTGTTTGGAACTCTTGATTAGGTGTAAAAACCTAGAGTAAAAACCCTAGAGTTGTGCTTATTTGAAAATCATTGAAATGGACTCCACTATGCTAGACTTTGTAGATTCTTCTAGACCCCTCATTCTTCCATCTTATGGAGATTCAAACATTGAAATTAAAGAATCTCAACTTGAATTAAAAGAAGAAGAATATGATGAACTTGAAGCCTATGAGGAATTGTACACATGGTCCTTAGAGGTTTCCAAGAAAAATAAAAGATTAAAAGAAGAATCTATAAGGCTAAACCAAGAATTAGACTCTTCTAAAAATGAACTTAGAGAAAAAGATGAATTTATAAATTGTGTAGAATCTAAGTTCATGATCTCTTTAAATAATCTATCTAACATTCAAGATGAACTAAAAGAATTAAAGATGGATTATGATAATGTCAATAAGGAAAATTTAATTCTAAGAGATCAAATAAAAAGGCAAGACAAAGACTTCAACAATTTAGAAGCCAAGTTGATTAAAAGTAAGTTAAAATCCCAAGAGCTTGGATCTAATGTTGTTAATGAACTAAAGCTTGAATTAAAACTTGCCAATGAAGAGCTAAGCAAATATAAGGAAATTGAAAATGAACTTTCAAAAGTTAAAAATGAAAATTCAATCCTTATAACCAAAGTCACTCAACTTGAAAGCTATAAACAAAAGTATGAGTGCAAGTTTACCCAAAGTGAAGATAGACTTGAAAAATTATTTAAATTGGGTAAACCTCATGGAGATAGGACGGGTCTTGGATTTAATAGGAATATGACATATGACCCTAAATTCACCAACACTTTTGTGAAAGGTGAGTCCTCATTCTCTAGCACTCTTTCTCCTTTGCCCAAAACCAAATGCAATTATTGTGGCATAGAAGGACATTTTATGTTTGAGTGCAAACTAAGAAAAAGAAGCCATGTGTCTAAACCCATCTTTGAGCTAAAAAATGGAGAATCAAAACATATGAAGGGTAAGACACTAAAAATCAAGAAAGACTCCAAAATGACTAAACAAGTTAAATCTCTTAAAATGGAGTCTCCAAAGATAGATTCTAAAAGGGTTAATCAAGTTAAAACAAGCTTGAAAGAATCTAAGAACAAGAAGCTTCTCTCTTTTCCTCCTTTAACCTTAGAAATGAAAGAGTTCATGAAAAAGATTGAAAAGTTAAAATTAAAGTTCAAAAGGCAAAAAGAGGGAGGAAAAGTTAAAAGAAATGAGAAGGTTAACAAGAAAACAAATCAATCCCCTATGAAACAAACACACCAACTCTCTAAGACTAATCATCAATCTAAAATAGTCAAACCTCAAAGATTTGATGTTAAGTCTAAAAGAATTCAATCTCTATCTCCTTTAGTTGGTGGAATTTCCAAAGTAGTCTCCAAAGCTCAAGACCTTAGGTGGATTCCCAAAGTTATTTTCCTAGACAAACCTTAGGGCCTTGAACCCCTTGACCAACCTATTCTTAATAGTTAAATCTCCTTGTTGGTCAAGTTGCATTTGCATTTTGTTTTCTTTTAGTTACATTTATTTAAATGCATTGCATTTCTTTCTGATCAATTGATTTTGTTTTCATACACCATTCTAAGTTACACTTCATGGTTTTCAAAATCATTTGTTTATAATCTCATCATGTTTGATTTGCTTTTTGCACACATATGTCTTGCATTGCATTTCTTTACATGATCAATTGATTGTGTTTTTAAAGGCTTTCATAGCTAATTCATTCATGATCAATTGTTGTTGAATCATTTGTGTAGATGTCATAGTAAGATTTTTTTTAACAAATGATTTGAATCAATTCAAGTTTTTCCATGGATTTCTAAGTTATATTTTTATATGGAGAACATTGTTTTGAATATTCAACTTGTATGTGTTTCTTTTAAGTTATATCTTTTAAAATACATGTTGAAAATTGATCTTCAAAATCATTCCTTTTATGCCCATTGTTGGATTTTGTTTATCAAAATGATTTGAAGATTGGTTGAATGGAAATGCTCCATAACATCATTAGTTATAATCTTTTAAGCATGTTCCATGTTCTCATTTCCTTTTCTTCTTTTCCAAATCTTAAAACTTTTTGCATTACTGGCTTGTGGTTGGGGTCCACGTTCAACTTATGGCACATGACCTCGGGGTCGATACCAGGCATTTCATAGGGCGTCCAGGCGAAGACCTCTTTGTTTAACATTAGGAACTATACGAGTTCAGACCTTTTTGGCTCGGTAAGCTGGCTCCCAAGCAGGAAGAATCTTTCCGGGTCATGCGGGTCGATCCTGATCTTTGTGAAATCTTCCACACTCTTCTTCTCTAGGTCTTGACCGACCTCGTCTAGTTTTTTCTCCACTTCAGCCATGTTGACCTGTTTGGGCTCTCGCTCTCCAGGAACGACGGCCATCAAACACTGCTTGGCCATCTATTGGTCTCCACTGACTGTGACTATCTCCACTCTGCCATTTCTATCTTCCAGTGGGAACTTTAGCTTTTGGTGATGAGTGGAGGGGACTGCCTCCATGCTATGGAGCCAAGTCCTGCCCATTATGGCGTTATAGGGGGATGGCGCATCAACCACAAGAAAATCTGCCATCACGGATGCTCCTCCGACTTGGACTCTGAGGGTCACCTTCCCCTTAGCGTACACTGGCTTGGCGTTGAAACCTATTAGAGGAATTCGGGCCTCTTGCAGGTCTTTTAGTGAAAGCCCCATCCTCTTGAAGCAATCGAAGTAGAGGACTTCGAATGAACTGCCGGGGTCGACGAGGATCCTCTACACCTTGCAGTTTCTCAACTTCAGGGTGACAACGAGCGGACCATTGTGGGGGAGCTGGACCCCTCCTAAATCTTCATCTGAGAACCAGATCTTGGGTCGTTCTCTCCGAGCTCTTTTGGCAGCTGATTCTAGCTCGGCCGTCACCACCTGTTGACCATGGGAGGCTTGCCTGGACTCGGCACGAGCTCGGTCACTCCCCTTAGGAGGGTGAGCTAGGTGAATGACGTTTATGAGCCTTTCAGACTCATCACTGTCTTGGCCTTTTCCTTCTTGGTGCAGAGCTCGGTTGTCATCCCTGGTACCCGCCTTGATATAGTCCTTCAGATGTCCATCTTGGACGAGCTTCTCTAGGTGCGACCTCAGTATTCTGCACTCTTTGGTCTTGTGTCCGCTCTGCTTATGATAAGCACAGAATCTGCTCTGATCACGTGCAGATGGGTCTCCCCTCATGGGCTGCGGCCAGCTAAAGTACGGCTTCGACTTGATTTTATTCATAATCTTATGGATAGGCTCTTTGAAGATTGTATTGACAGCTTTGTAAGGGTCGATAGACAGCCTAGGCTTTTTGCTGCCTCCAGAGGTGGATGCTGGGGCCTTCGCCGAGCTGGCGGGCGCCCAGCGTCTGTCCGGCTCCTCTCTCCGAAACGATCCCTTATCCTTCTTCGATGGTCTGCCATCTTGGTCCCTCTGTCTGACACCAAAGCTTTCCCGAGCTCGGATCTGGTCGTCCTCTTGAGCAATGAAGCGGTTTACTCTGGCCATTAGTGCCGTTATAGATGTCACGGGGTTTCTGGCCAGATCTTTGCGAAGATCATTATATGGCAGCAGAGCATTTTGGAAGGCAAAGATCGCCACTTCGTCTTTGGAGTTCTCAATCTGGTTGTACACTGTCCAGAATCGCTTGGCGAACTGGGTGATATTCTCCTCTCGCTTCATCTTCAAGGCCATTATACCTACATCTGTGTTTGGCATGACTCTGTAAGCCTGGAATTTCTTCGTGAAGGAATGCTGGAGCTATTGCCAACTCGAGATAGACCTATGTGGGAGCGCCCAGAACCATTTCAGGGGGAGGTCACCCAAGCTGGAGGAAAAGACTCTACAGTTCAAATGACCTTCGTCTCCCCAGACGGACATCCTCCGAGAGAAGTGTCGAAGATGTGCAGCCGGGTCCGAAGTCCCGTCGTAAGTGATGAACCTCGGGACGGTGAATTTCCTCTGGAGGGGAAAATTTGTGATGTCGCGAGTGAAAGGGGACGTGCCGAGATCAATGGATTCGCAGACATCCCACTGGTCTCGGGTGAGACAGGCCACCTCCAGATTATGCTGGACTATCTGCCCGATGCGCTCGTCGAGCCTTTCTTGGTCGTCGTATCTGGCCTCTGGTATGGTTTCTGTCCCCCTCCTCGAATGGCTGCGACTAGTGCTTGAGCCTTCATCATGAGCTCGATCACACCTCTTCTGGTTCAAGTGAGTTCTCAGGTCTCTGTCGGGAGGAGCAATTTGCCTACTATGAGAAACCTTCTTCTCGTCATGTCGCCGTGAATGCTGTCTGGTCGAGCCCGCTGCTCTCTCCTTCAGCTGTTGTTAGAGCTGATAGATTAAAGCGTCTTTCTCCCGGACAGTGGCATTCTGTGCTCGAGTCTCCTCAGGAGTAGAATCAAAGTCTTCATCAGGATTATAATCTTCATCATCGTCATCCTCATGATGATTGGATAGAACCGACTTGTCTACTACTACGGACTCACTTCGTTGAGCTCGACCCGGTAGAGGGTCCTTTAATCTAAGATGTTATCAAGAATCTCCCCGCCGGAGAGATGCCGTTACTTTCTTGAGAGTGACTCTGAACGAAGATGATGCTCCTGGATGTTGATCGGGATGAAATGACTTTCATCGAAGTCGTCTGCAACGGTTTTCGTCCCAGACCTCTTCTTGGCAGGAAGGATGATTGAGGATGGTCCTGCACGGCTTGTTTTGGATGTTTCTCCGCCTTTCGCAGGTCTCTTAGTCATGGTGTCAGAGAAGACTTTACAATTGATCTTCCCCATAGACGGCGCCAATTGTAAGTGTAAAAAATATAACTCACAAGATTAGAGGGAGCCTTGTAGGACTTATCCAAACAACTGTGGAGAGCTAGTCGCTTTTGAGACCTGAAAGGAAAGAGAGAATGGTCAGAGGACCCTGGCTGTGGGCAGCGCAGGGCTCTCCGATACTTAAGTTAGTGCAGGGACTAAGGTTGAAGAAGAAGAGAGGCAGAGTAACGGCTAGGAGAGCGTATTCATGCGTACCTGGTTTGGACTGGCATATCCTTTATAGGAGAAGAGTCTCCAAATACTCAATAGTGGGCCTAATGATTTGACTGCTAGGGTCTCATTAGCCCATAGAGTAATTAATGAGGATCCATCATAGCCCACATTGCATTAAATGATGGTCCAATCAGCCCATATTGCATTAAATCTAGTCACATTAGGCCTGGTCTTGTTTTGACCTGTTGGCGGCAAAGGTCCCATCGGATCCCTTCTTGGGCCCTGTCCTGATATGGTTGCAGCCATTGGATACTGCTCCGTCAGGGATGTGATAAGGATTCTGGACGGCTGAGACTGTGTATCTGTCTCGTCAGCGCGTGCTCGCATCCTGCCACGTGTCCTAAGGTAGGACATGACTGTCAGTGCCTGTCTCGTTTAGCAGCCTGTCATCCAGTTGCAGCCGAGATACGTGACTCGGGACGAGGCACATGGCCGAGATCGCAGCGACCATCGCTGGTCTCGGCAAGCGCATCAGCGTCCGAGCCGAAGCGCGCATGGCCGAAATGGAGTATAGGAGCTAGCATTATTGCTGGGCTTAGCATAACTTGCGTATTAAGAATGGCCCACACACAGTTGTCATGTCGAACAGATTAGTAGCAAAACACTGTTTTTTTCCCTATTGCATATAACAATCCATCAAATGCAAATATCGGGTAGGAAGAGTATCTCCACTTAATGTCACATATGTATAACTTAAACTATTTTCCTGTTGCACGCCCTATTGTGATTGGGCCATTTCCAAACACTGGAGCTATCAAATGATCCCAGCCACCTACGTGCAGTAAATGTCAAACACTGTTTGTTTGTTTTTCCCCTCGGCGAGGGTTAAACACTGTTGTTAGGACTACTCTCTAATTTCTTATTTGTAATCCATAAATTTATGGCCGGTGTCACTTTACCAGCGTCATATTTTACTACATGCCATTGAGGGCATATACATGGAGTAAAGTGCCCAGATAGTCTATATGCATACTTATCATGTGACATTGATTCCATTCTTGAAAGTATTTCACATTACATAAGCTTGAGTCATGAAGGATTAGGAAAATTCCTCCTACTTAAACTTCAAGGAGTCTAGATCCCTTGTTGCAGCTATTACAAGGTATCTGAATACTTTTTTGCAGCTCCATTATGGAGCTCACATAGAGATCATTCCAACAGTTCAAGTTGAATTTCATTCCATATATATATATAATCGGGCGAAATTGGTCCATCATATATATATATATATATATATGTAATGAGACATTGTCCACCCATATCTCTGAAAGTCCACGAGGATCCTAACCCTAGAGAGGGGGGGGTGAATAGGGTGAGCTACAATTGTGACCAATTTAGACCAATTTTAATTTCTAAAACAAAACTAGTCACATGTGATGATAAACAAACAAAATGCGGAAGCTAATTAACAATCACCACACAAGCAATCACCACAACACAATATTTATAGTGGTTCGGCCTCAATGCCTACATCCACTACCGGCTTGTGCATCCAACACCCCACCGGATTTCCACTATTTATGCTTTTAACTAGGCTAAGCAATAACCCTTACAATGTTGCTTTTCAAGGCTAAACAACAACCTCTCAATGTGCTTTTATAGGCTAAGCAATAACCTTTACAAAATGCTTTTCTTAGGCTAAGCAATAACCTTACAAGATGCTTTTCTTAGGCTAAGCAATAACCTTACACAAAGTAGATTTCTCTAAGAAGGTGTCTTTCCAAAAGATCACTCTAAGAGATACAAATTAAAGCTCAAATGTTGTTGCCTCTTAAATAGGCTAATATGAAAGTTTAAAACAACTCACACAAACACTCTATGAATGCAAAAGTGTATGCTCATGATGTGTGTGTGTGTGATGACTTCAATCAAGTTTAAAAAGAAAGCTTAATCAAATATATGCTTAAAGCATTTGAAAGTTTAAGACACACAAAAGTTTTGATTGAAGTTTGATGCAAATCACATGAATAATAAACAACTTGTTAATGACATGAAATTCAAAGAATCACAAGTTGTATGAAAAATAAAGTTTAAGAAAGCATGTGATTTGATAAGAGTGATTGCAAACTAATCTAATTTACCAAGAAAGATATTGAGCTTGCAAATCAACTCTTTAAGGACTTGAAATCATGCATAAATGAAAATACAAAGGATTTGAACATGCATGAATTTCATTTGTATGGAAATCAAAATAACTTAGAAGATGTACCTTTTAAAAACTCATGAGTTTGATTTCCAAATAGCCCTCTAGCCTTTCCAACTTCTTCCCCTTTCTTTGGCTCCAAAATGCTCTCAAAAGTTCATGTGTCAAGCCTTGAAAAAGGTTGGAAATGAATGGACTTTATAGCCAAAAAGTTGCCAACGGCTAGTTCTCGGTCGACCGGCAAAGAGGTCTCGGTCGACCGAGAAGGCACAACGGTCAGATTAAAGACCGTTGGGGCTTCAGTTCAAAAAACTGTCCACTTGCCCTGCAGTGGTCTCGGTCGACCGAGACCTGGGTCTCGGTCGACCGGCGACACTGCCGGGCGAGTCCCTGGGGCCAAAAATCCAACTTTTTCTCATTTCAAAGTATTTCTTTGAGGGATCTTTGGGCCACTCAATCAAGCTTAAATAACATGTTTTAAGACATTCTAAGATGTTTAAAAACATGAAAAACACAAAGCCTAAAATGATTCAAAAGTTTAAAACCAAAGGCTAGCTTGATTTGATAAAACTCTTTTCAAATGAAAATGCATACAAAAATGATTCTTTTTGTGAAGAATGTATGCAAGGCTCCAACCTAAATACTCAACAAGATTTTCCAAGTATAATGCTCAAGGAAATAGGTTTTCAAAAGAGTTTGGGTTATAAAACCAATGCATCCAAGTTTTGAACCAAAACATGCATAAAACAAATACTTTTCCAAATCTTAAAAGCTATGCATGTATAAAACTAGATTTCAAGGTTTTCTAAAACAATGCAAGTGTGTGTGAATCAAATGATGCTAAAGTGCAAATGCATCCATCAAATTGCAAATACAAAATTCCTAACAATCTCCACTCCTATGTTCTTGCTTTGCGCAAGTTAATTGAAAGAAACTACTATTGGTTTTCTCTCTATCAAGTTCCAAGCTTTTCAAAAGAACCTTAATTCATTTTGTATAACATGTTAACTAGAAAAGCAAAAACTGAGTTTAGAGGAAAAGATTATCAACTGAACATAGCTATGAAATTCATGCTTAGATCCTTAACCAATGTTCAACATTGGGTCTCCAAACATACATTTTCTACAACTGGTTCATTTTGATTAGATTAGGTAAGAAATGCATGAATAATAGCATGAATAATAAGAATACAAGGATTGACCCATTGTTTCTAATTTCTAATTACTTGTGATTAGGTTAGATATGGACAGGAGTTGAATATTACATTATCAGAACCGATTTAGTGTTGAGTACATAGCTGGGGTGAACTCATTTATTGATTTTGCAAAGGCGAATTCCCCCGGGGTAGTGTTGATTAATTGCCCATGTAACGATTGCTATAACCATCGGAAGCATGACTATGTAACCGTGAGAACTCATTTGCACATTCATGGAATGATGCTCTCATACCTACGGTGGATATATCACAGGAAACCTATAGTTCAACCCGATAATTCGGGTGAGAGTGAGGATGAATTAGACGAGAATCAGGATGAATACGCTGAGTTGATAGAGGACCATCGTAGGGGAACTTATTTGGATGAAGATACTCAAGAGAGGAATGATGTACAGGATTTTGAAAGTTTGTTGAAGGCTTCTCAGCGTGGCTTGTACCCAGGATGCAAAAGCTTAGATACTCTGTTATCGTTTGTCATCAAGATATTGCATGTGAAGGTAGAAAGTGGGTGTAGCAACAAGTCATTCGACAAGGTTCTGCAAATTTTTAAGGACTTCTTACCCTAAGGTCATGTGGTGCCGACCTCGGTTTACGATGCGAAGAAATTATTACGTGACTTAGGCATGGGATACAAGAACATAGATGCCTATAAACACAATTGTGTGTTGTATTGGAAGGAGAATGCTCAATTGGATAAATGTTCAGAATGTGAAGAGCCTAGGTACAAGGTCAGTGATGGCAAGCGAAAGAAGATCCCTCATAAGGTGCTCCGTTACATCCCATTGACACCGAGGTCACGTAGATTATATATGTCAAGGAAGACAGCCATAGAGTTGAGATGGCACAGTGATAAGCGCTTTGACGATGGGATAGCGCGGCATCCGGCTGATTCAGTGGAATGGAAAGAATTTGATAAGAAATATCCAGAGTTTGCCCAAGAGACACGTAATGTGAGGCAGGGGTTAGCCACCGATGGATTCAATCCTTTCAATAACATGAGCACCTCTTATAGCATGTGGCTTGTCATACTTATGCCCTATAATTTGCCACCATGGATGTGCATGAAGGAGCCATTCTTGATGATGTCATTACTTATTCCAGGACCAAACTCACCGGGAAACGATATTGATGTATATCTGAGGCCCTTGGTTGATGAGTTGAAAGAGTTGTGGGATCATGGTGTATCGACTTATGATGCCTCCACTAAACAGACCTTTCAAATGCATGCGGCTATGATGTGGACGATAAATGACTTTCCTGCGTATGGTAACTTGTCTGGGTGGAGCACTAAAGGTTATAACGCTTGCCCCTCATGTAACGACGGCTCGTTAGGGGTGAAGTTGAAAGACAAGATTGGGCACATTGGCCATCGAAAATACTTGGAACTGAACCAATAATGTCATAGAAGCAAGGCCTTCAATGGTCAGCCTGAGCGTGAAAAGAATTCTTTGGATTTACTGGGGAAAATGATATTAGACCAGCTAGAAGAACAAGCGCCGGTCAAGTTTGGCAAGAATAACAAAAGACCGCGTGACTCTGGAGAACTAAACTGGACAAAGAAAAGCATCCTATTTGAATGGCCCTATTGGAAGTGCAAAAAACTCCGACAGAACCTTGATCCTATGCACATTGAGAAGAACATTTGTGTATCTTTAGTTGGAACAATTTTGGGCATAAAGGGAAAAAACAAGGACACCGAGAAAGCGCGTAAGGATTTGAAAAATATGGGCATCAGACCAAAGTTGCATCTAGTGGAGAGGGGAGATGGATCCAGTTTGAAGCCGCATGCCTCTTACACTCTGGAACCAAAACATAGAGATGGGTTTTATGAATTCTTGAAGTCGATCGAATACCCAAACGGCTATGCGGCGAACCTCTCAAGGTGTGTAACCTCGAAAAATGATAAATTAGCTAGTTTAAAGGGCCATGATTGCCACATCCTTATCCAACGCATCCTTCCTATTGGCATGCGCGGCTTTTGAATAAGGATATTTGTACAACATTATTTGAGTTAGGCAGCTTTTTCCAAGACCTCTACTCGAAAACACAGAGACACGATGATTTGAAAAAATTGGAGGAGCAGATAGTTTTAATATTGTGCAAGCTGGAGAGGATTTTTCCTTCTGCTTTCTTTGATGTGATGGTTCATCTATCGGTTCACTTGCCATGCGAGGCCATACTTGGTGGACCGGTGCAATATCGATGGATGTACCCGATAGAAAGGTAATAGTTGTTGACCATTGATTAATTATTTATGTATTAGTGGAATTGCCTTGCATTGAAAATTGTAATTGTTATCATTGGTTGTTTAAAGGTATCTGAAGACCCTAAAAGGGTACGTTCGCAACTGAGCTCGGCCTGAAGGTTCGATTGAAGAGGCTTACATTGTCAAAAAGTGCCTTACTTTTTGTTCAATGTATTTAAGGCAGACTGATCAAGTACAGCGTTATGATGATGGTGGCAAACGTGGCCCGGGGATGTCGGTCTTCACACCGTCCCATCGGACTACTGCCAAGGGCACATGATCCTTCTCAAAGAGAGCGTGACATGGCTCATTGGTTTGTGCTGAATAATTGCCCCGAGGTGGAGCCGTATCTACTGTATGTGCTTCAATCTAGCCATATTTATACATTGCTTGTTAATTCCTTTATTCAGTATCTACTCTTACTTATTCATTAGAAGCTATCTTGAGTAGGGAACACAAGAATTCAATGCAAGATCAAAGAGGTGGAGATGTCGGGCAGATACAACGAAAAGAATTTGTAGGATGGTTCAAACAACGTGTAAGACATATAAAATATTATCATTTTAATTGCTAGATATTATTGGATTACACTTCAAATAACATTAGTCTAATACATTTGTCTTAATCTGCTTATGTAGATGAATCAATTGCGAACTCTAGGGTCACCAGAAGCTTCTGATGAGATGTGGTCATTAGCAAATGGCCCTAGATCCCTAGTGAATCTTTACCAGGGGTGTGATTGCAATTGCGTCCGATACCACACTATAGACCGTGAGAAATTTCGTAGGAGCCAAAGTAGCGGCTTGGTCGTGGAAGGGGTGAGACATGACTACTATGGCTACATCTGCAAAGTCTGGGAATTGTCCTATCGGCACGGGGGTAAGGTGGTCTTATTTGAATGTGAATGGTACAACACTAGTACCAAGCACAAGATAAACATCGAAGACCATGTTACAAGCATTGATATCACGGGTCGTTGGTGTACGGATGATCTATTTGTCCTGCCAAGTCAAGTGACACAAGTCTTCTACATCAATGACACCAGCAAAGGAAAAAATTGGAGAGTCGTAGAACGGGTCAAGCCGACTAAGTGGGACGACGACGACGATGATGATGTGCCTAATGATGCATTTCAACAAGACGAAACGACGTTTGTTGTCCCAGTCCTCATCAATGGTACTAGTGTCCAATACTCTAGGGATGATATATATCCTGAGATCATTCTCAGTGATGAGTCAGTAGACGAGGATGGCCAAGATGAGGATGAAACATTGGCAGAGTACGAAGATGAAGAAGAAAATGATGTTCATAGTCAAGAAGATGATGACATGGAATATGACATGTAGTGTTTGTTTCAGGTTTTGCACATGTAACGATTAAGTAAATTAATAAAGATCTTGTCTTACATAATGACATTGTGTTCAATTTCATTTTCTCTTCTAATTTGTTCATATATAGATAAGACATTTCTACATTTCACATTTTATTCTTATTTCTATATATAATAGTTGCAAAAGATGCCAACGTAGGGAGAAAATGAGTCAAACCAAGAGAGTTGTCCCGTCAAGTGCAAGCATCCAATTATTTATTAAAGAGAAAAAAGACAATTAAGCAGAATGCAGAAAAACTTGCATCTCTAGGGCTCCCGCCAACCGCACGCACTATATTTTGTTCGGCTAAAGGGACAAATGAGAAGGGAAAGAGGAATGTGAGTGGGAATGATAAGGATGAGAACTACATTCCCACCGAAGATGATGATGTAAATGACGAGACATCTTGGTCTCAATCGGATGAGGTAATCTTTCTGTGAATGTCTATGACGTGTACTTGAAAATATTAGTTTTGATGGTAACACTCATGCTAAAATGATTTTCATTTCCATTTAATGTAAATTTCTGACATTCACTTTATTAATATTATCATTTTTTGCTAATAATTATTTATTTTCCTTATCAGATTGCAGAGATGCCTCGAGATAACAGGGTGAAACGTGCTCGGAGGATTACAGCTACACTCGGGTTAGCTCGTGTAGAGAGCCCACCTGAGGCCTCGACACAGCCTCCGTCGGCTGCTCTTCTAGTTACACGGTCTAGAGGATCAGGGAGCACCCTTGATTTGGCAGCCCTCCAGCCTCTGCAGATTCACCCTCCGACCACACAGCCCTCGTCGACCCAGCCTCCGACAACTCCTCATACAGTCGGGAGCAGCGTAGGTGAGAAAATTATGACCTCTTAAAATTCAAAATGGTTCACCTCAATTTAATGATTTGTGTTCACTAACTCATTTAGCACTTTCATCTTAACAGCATCAGCCCCAACTTCGGAGGTTCCGAGCCGTGTAAGGGGTGTTACGCGAAGGAAGAATGTGACAAAGCTGAGGAGACAGCTGGGTCATAACATCCCAGTCCCGATCCCCATCCCCAGTCATAGGCCAGAAGGGGAACATGCCCCATCACTGGTTAACCATCTTGGGCTAGCCATTAGAGAGGTTACCCCAGTCAGGTCCCATGGCTGGAAGAAGCTTGACAATGGGATCAAGCTTGCCGTCATTGCTGTAGTTCAGGTAAACTGAAACGAGAAATATCAACCAAATTGATTATAATTGTGCTCCACATTACAAAATCTGATTATATTTTGTTATTACTAATCTTTATATGGCTCTCCCCTAATTACAGCAAGTTTTTGATATCGGGGACTACGAGGGAGATATGCAGCTCAGGGCAGACTTTGACTGCCAATGCGGGGTTTTGTATAAGAGTTGGAAGTACGAGCTGCATTGTCACTATTTGGAGCTGTTGGAGCAGGGGGGTTCCCCGACCCCAGGACCACCCGACAGAGGGTTGTGATCCAGTTGACTTGTAGTTGATGGTCTCGCAGTGCTGGGAATCGCCAGCCTGGAAGGTAACTTTGGGATGTTTTCTACAACAATTATTTATCTATTCCAACGTAATTCTATTAGTAATGATTTTAATAATTACTGCTATTGTATTATTGTTTTTCTATGTAAGTGAAGTCGAAAAAAGCTCAAGAGAGTCGAGCCAAGTTGCCATATAATCATACTAGTGGTCCAGGTCATTTGCACGAGGCTGTCTCTGATGGTACTAATTATATTCATATGAAGAAACTAGATTAAGTTTATTAATTTATCAATATGTAGCTAGGTTCATATCTAATACAAAGCTATTTCAAATGACAGAAGACACAAAATGCCGGTCAAGCGCTGCCTATTACTCAATTCTTCCGCGACACCCACTACAGAGAAAAAAGTAATGAGTAATTAAATGAGGTGGCTCAGCAAATACATGTACGTTTGCTAATAAGTCAATTGTGATCAATAATGCCATAAAAGCATTCTAAATCCCTTTTTTATTTAAATGGCAGGAGGCCTTGGTGCAGCGGACTGAGGAGCAGTCGCAACCCTCTGTCACAGCTCTGATGACGGAGGAGCAGATTGCTATTGATGTGCTTGGGCAGAGGTTGGGATACTTTAAAGGGTATGAGATATATACGAGGACCTCTGCATCTTCCACACAGTCTCGGTCACCGGATCCTGAGGTGATCGCCCTGCGGGAGCAGCTAGCTGAGCAGGGTCGGAGGGTAGCTGAGCAAGATAGGAGGCAGGTTGAGCAAGATAGGAAGCAGCGTGCACTTGAGGCCCTCGTTCAACAGTTGTGTAAGACCCCGACCCGAGTGAACCCGATTAGTGCTAATTAAGTTGCGCGTTAGTGCTAAGCTTGATTAGTGTTTTTGGCTAAGTTGGGTTTGGAATAGCTTTTGATATAGTTTTGGGGATTTTGATTTGCTTTGTGTTAGTAGGGCCCTTTGGGGGTTCCTTTTCATGACATTGCATATGTTTGAGGATTTATCGGAGGCTTTTACATTCATGATTTTAATCCCGTTTTACTTGTTTTGATGATCCCTACAACTTTCATGTTGATCCCGTCCCCGTTTGAGATCCCGAAACCCGATTTCATAGCCTTGAGGGTAAAACAGTCATTTCACACCAAATCTGTACCCAAAACTTGATATTCCCGAAACCCACGAAACATATACTTTTTGGAAACTAGTTATTTCGACGAACATTTCTTCCTTCTTCGTCGAATTCATCCGAGGACCCGAGAGAGATGATTTCAGCCAAATTAGTTCCTTAAGTTGTGGGACCCAACCTCTCAATTGTTAACAAAGGAGACCCTTCCCTTCCTTCTCCATTTTCATTTTCCAGCACAAGAGAGGGAACTAGGGTTTTGGTGAGCAACTCTTTCTTCTTCTTGCTTCTCCTTCTCCAATCCTCACCAATCTTGCACCAAACTCGAAATGGAGATCATCAACCTCTTCCTCATCTAGCAAGCTTCATTTTGATACCTTTTGTAGAGGAATCCATCAACTTTGAGACTCCCTTTGAGATAGCTCTCTTCATTTGAAGGTCATCCAAGTAAGTAATCCCCTTCATCTTCTAGATTTGTGTTCCTATAGCCTTAGAGAAGCTCCACCTTTATTATTGAAAGGTTTCCTTGTCATTTCATTGTTTGACCCATTTTAGGGTTTGTTTTGGGGGTTTTTTATTGTAGCTTGGCTTTGAGCTATAGAAGTGAATAGAGGCTTGATTTCAGCTAGCTTGGACTTGATGCAAGTGAATGATGAAGTGTTTTTAAGTTTTTAAATGGTTTGGTGAAGCATTTATGGATTTTCTTGTTTTCATTGATTCCTTTTATGGTTGAAATAAATGATCTTCATGCATCTTGATAGTCTCATTTAATGTCTTGGAAACAGGTGTTTAAGTCATCTTGTTTATAGCTATATGTGGTTGTTGATGTGTTGGAAGGAAAGGAAACAAAAAGGGAAGAAAAAAAATCAAGTTCCCGGACCTGCTACACGCCCAGGTCCGATCGATCGGACGTGCAGGCCGATCGATCGGACTGTCTTTAACTGTAAGGCTTTTTGAGCCGATCGATCGGACCCTGTCCGTAACTGGGATTTGATATTGTTTTTTTTTTTTGTGGACCTTGGCTACCCTCCTTGGACTCACTTGACCATATGTGAGGGCGTCTTGAGCCGATGCTCTTCACGGTTGGTTCGGATGCATCGAAGTTCAATCTATTTCAATCTTGAACGGGATGGAACGACACGATATCTTCTTCATACCTAAATGCAAAGTCTATTTCCTTGGGTATCGCGAATTCTATTCCCTTCGGTGACTGGATAGGTTGCTCGATGGTTCCGGGTTGACCTCATACTTAGGATGGACCGTTTATAGTCTTGATCTTCTATGGTAATACCTAGTTCTAACCATAAGCTCATGTTAAGTTTTGAAAATCGTAAAAGTGGATAAGGAGCCCGGAATGTCTTCAAACTCAAGGAGTACCAAGTCATTTCCATAATCGACATACGGGACCCCTATTCACTCAAATAGATCTTAAAATCATTATCTTTTCCGAATTGGTATAGTTCATTTTATTTCTTCATTTCCAAGATTTATTTTACATGACTTGTTTTCCCCGAAAGCATTGATGTACACTTGAAATGGTTACTTGACCCGAAGTGCATTGCACCACATGATATGTCAGTGTGCCCTTGAGCACCCCGTCTTGCCCGCTTGATTATGTATTTGTACTTGATTTACTTGCATTGTCTCGATTGTATTTGACCTATGAGTCTGCACCACTAAGCTTGGATAACCCTGTTGGTCTAATCCACCGACTTGGAGATCCCCCTCTTGTCCCGCCAGCTGCAGTTTGGATCCCGCTACCCGGTCATTACCGTGGTCTTGTCCCGATACCGCAGATTGCTACTGTGGTCCTCGATGCCCGGCTCGCTACCGTGGTCATGTATAGTATATGTATATGTATATGTATTTATATGAGATCCCCTGTTTCTCCTCACCTCAAGTGACTGAGATCAGGGCCTAGTTATTGCTCTATCACCTTAGTATAGAGGACTTAGCTTCGTGTGGTCGCCATCTTGCTTGTTCCTGATTCCTTGGATACCCTATGAGTTTTATCTTGTTTACATGTTTTCTAACAAATGATTTGTCTATTTTATGAGAGTTCTTGCTTGAACAGATTTCCTTGCTTTTCGAGATATTTCATCTATTATATGTCGTTGTATCTTTTCACTCTCTTGCCAGACCGTCGTGTCTGACCCATTTGCTTTGGTACTCAGGTCCCGTTGCCGGTTTCCTTGAGGAGGAGCCAGAGGAGGCGGTAGGTGAGCCGCAACCTCTAGTTGAGTGGCGTGCTGACGATGTCATGTAGACATCGGGTTGCTACAAGAGGCGTAACATTTTGGGGAGAACTTATTAACCATTCTTTTGGGTTATTATTTTGTCATATTGGCCTTTGTTGGCCTCTAATTTTGGGGAATGTAACTAACTGATATTTTGTCTAACTTTAACAACTTTTGGGAAACATGCTATAGATCATTGCTCATTCTGATACAGTTTTGATATTTGATGTTAATGCTTGCATGATTAGAGATAGTCTACTATTTGATTTGCTACACGCTTCCGTACTCAAAAGAAATATTCATGCAAGGTTGTGATATCCTCACCGCGGACACCTGTGGGAAATTAAATAAGTTGTATATTGTTGATGTAGATAATCCTCATTAACCATTATTCATTAGTCCCGATCCCGGATTTCCGGTCCGGGGTCGCGACAAGTTGGCAACTACAGCAGGGATAGATCCGACCAGCTATTTCGACATCATGAGAGGGACCACTTTTGCTGGTGATGGCACAACTACTGGAGATCATGATGCGACCCTTTGGGTAGTAGATCATGTTGAAATTATTATCTTTGATAGAAGTAAGCAATTTATCTGATGGGTCTCCTCATGCATTGATTGGGCAATTCAAACAAACAGGATTTGCAATATGGACAATCATTCAAGAACATTGATGCAATGAGACTTCGTGAAAATTCTAATTTCATAGAAAATGTGCTGATTTTATTTCAATGAAATGTCAGATGCTTGGATATAGTTGGGATGGACTTTTCAGGAAGTTTCTTGTTGATTCTCCCTATATGTGGTGGCCCTCCAATCTTGTTCAGGTTTCCCTATTCAAGTCTCTCCCTCCCTCCCTCGTACAGAAACATGATACATCTTACTCACTAAATAAGTTTATATTAAGTTGTAGGATATTTCTTGCATTTAACCAAGAAGAATACACACAAATATTTCTTTTATTTGAGCAAATTTGATAGGACAATTTACTTTGTAGCACAACATACAAATCTATAATGGACTTGTCATTTCCTTCTTTCTATCCACTTCTATGAGGTTTGCAAAAACTTTGTGTTCAATTCAGTTTGATTCTCATTCTTGCAAAAACTTTGCAAAAACTTTTTTTTAAAACCTTCTCTCTTGGAATCCTCAAAACAGAAATCTTATTTGTCATTCATTGACTCTCTTCTATTTTCAGGGATCGTTGCAAGATCATGCAAGTTTGATTCAAGCCATCAAACAAGTTGATGTCGTGATTTGCGTCGTTTCTTCGAATCAGGTCCTTGATCAGAAGCTCCTGATTCAAGCAATCAAAGAAGTTGGATGCATCAAGGTATGATTTTGCTTCATATACTCTGGGAACTTTCTTTTGTTGAGCTGATGCAATTATTTTTAAATGGTTGAAGAGGTTCATTCCATCAAAATTTGGAGTTGATCCTGACAAAGTCCAGATTTCTGATCTTGCCCAAAACTTCTATTAGAACAAACTGGAGATCCGGCGTACCATAGAGAAGGAAGGCATTCCCTACACCTTTATATCTTGCAACCTTTTTGCAGGGTATTTGCCTCCATCACTTGTGCAGCCAGGGCTTAAAAATCCTCCCAGGGATAAAATCAGGATATTTGGAGATGGAAATACTAAGGTCTGCTGATGAACTGTTAGAATGTTGACTCTTTGATTATGATTTGTTTAATTCCGGTGCTTTGGTTGGGGCTTTTTATCCTATATTTGAGGAGGTTTCTGTACTTCTCTATTTTTCAACTGTTATTGTTTTTAATAGGGTTTGTTCTCTACAGCTGTGTTCTGTGATGTTGCTTCCTTCACAATTAGATGGGTAGTAAGTAGATGGGATCTGCATGAGATGCAACCCTGACTAGCAATGAGCCCAAGTGGGAGATTGTTAGTTTTATGGTCTCAATACTAGCATATGATGAATAAATTGATTAATTTCTTTTTTTATCAATATATATTATTGCTTTCCTTTCATGAGATGAATGGTGTTTCATTACTTGTTTGCACATAACTAATACGAATGACATAATGGTTCATGAAATGAACCGGAGTCCACGACTATACTAGATGTAATACATGTGTATGGATGAGATCCACATACAGGAGACATGTATTGCAAATCTTATACTTAAATATCTTCACAACCAGCAATGAGATTGGGCATCTCATTTGACAAGGTTGCAGCGCTTTGATCACTATGAGATAGTGTGATTTTTCTTGATCATCAAAATGTAAGATTCTGGATCATGGTGCTGGTACATTGGATGTATTGAAGGACCATGAGAAGCACCTTATATGCACTGTCTTTATTTTAAGGTCTGCTCTCAGAATTCCCTAGCAATAGGCTCATAATCCTGAGACATTAATGAACTTAAGTTTCTATCTATTCATTTGCTTTGAGTCACCAATGAGTGAGGCCAATTGTAGGTCAACACCTTGGTGATTTGAGTACGTGGTAGTGTAAGTCCACCTGGATCCGAACCCTAGAGGGGGGGGGTGAATAGGGTGAGCTACAACTATGACCAATTTTAAACAATTTTAACTTCTTAAAAACAAACTAGTCATATGTGATGATTAATCATACAAGATGCGGAAGCTAACAAAAGAATCATCACAAAGCAATCACCATTACACAAGTATTTATAGTGGTTCGGCCTCAATGCCTACATCCACTACCGGCTTGTGATCCAACACCCCACCGGATTTCCACTATTTATGCTTTTCAATAGGCTAAGCAATAACCTTTACAATATGCTTTTCAAGGCTAAGCAATAACCTTACAATGATGTTTTTCAAGGCTTAACATCAACCTATACATTATGCTTTTAAAGGCTAAGCAATAACCTCTTCAACCACAAGGTTGGTTATCTCACTAATTAGTGTCTAACATACACTTGATGGAGATTCTATTAAGCTCATTACATTGCCTCTTAAATAGGCGGATATGGAAATGAAATTCTAATACACACTCACACTATGAATGCAAAGATGAAAACATATGAAGTGTGTGTGTGTGGTCCTCAATCATTTTGAAAATGAAAGCTCATAAATGTATGCCTAAGGCTTTTGAAAGTTTAAGATCATAAAACATTTATGATTGAGGATATGATGCAATCACATGTTAAAAGTAACAACTTGTTAATGATATCAAAGTTACACAAGTTGTATGAAATGGATTAGCTCTAAACATGTGATGCATAGGGATGTCAATCAAATCATCAAAGAAGCTCAAAACATAAAAATAGATTTGATTGAAGAGAGGGACAAATCATATGTAATTATGAGGACAACTTGAAAAAGATTTACCAATCAAAGTAAGGCAAGTTGTGATACTTTAAAACAATAATACACATATGATTTGTAATGATGTTGGATCCAAAACATAAGATACATTTGAGAGAGATTTTCTTATGATGGAAAAACAACACCCAAAGATTCAACAAAGTATATGAATCATGTTACATATTTCATTAACATGATCTACTTAGATTTACCAAAGATAAAGTACTACTTTGATGAATCAATGGTGATGTATCCAAAACAATAGATCTATTCAAAATATAGAATATGCTAAGGATACAACAAATCATAGATTAACATGTTACTAAGATTTACCAATGATAAAGCAAAACATGAAAACATATGATTTGTAAAGAAGTTGAATCCAAAACATAAGATAGTTTTGAGAGAGATGTTCTTATGATGGAAAACAACAACCAAAGATTCAACCAAGTATATGGATCATGTTACATATGATTTACCAAAGTTCTTTCATTAACATGATCTACTTAGATTTACCAAAGTTAAGTACTACTTGAATTGAATCATGTGATGTTGTATCCAAAACAATAAATCAACTCAAAACATAAAATATGTTAAGGACACAACACAAACATAGTTTAACATGCTAGAAATGATTTACCAAAAATAAAACAAAGCATGAAAACATATGATTAAGGAAGGAAGAGCCTACTTGGTGGTTTAACTTCATTAATCCAAGCTTTAGCTTTCCTAATCATCCCCTTCAACCAAGAATATGCAAGTTCTCAAAAGGGTGAAGAGAATGTCCAAGCTTCCAAAGGGGAGAGTTGTGTATGATCTTCTACAAAGGGAGAGAATGCATACCTTGCCAAAGGGAGAAAGAGGCATGGTCAAAGGGGGAGAGCTAATAGAAGAAAGAAAGCTTGGAAGCTAAAGAAGATGCTTGGATAAAGAAAGAAAGAAGAAAAAGAAAGCTTGAAGGTTGATCAAGCTCCAAGCATCATGAAGATTGAAGCCCAAGAGCCCAAGCTATGAGAAGAAGCATCCAAGAAGATTTCAAGCCTTGTCCAGCTGAGGGGGAGCTGAAGACTAAGTGTGTAATTTCAGTGGTGAGTGTGTTTGCCATCAAATTGCAAAGGGGGAGATTGTTAGGAATTTTGTAGATTGCAATTTGATGGATGCATAATCATTCAAGCATCATTTGATTTAAACACACTTGCATTGTTTTAGATAAACTTGAAATCTTGGTTTTTACATGCATGGTTTTTAAGAGTTGTAAAAGTTTTGATTTATGCATGTTTTGTTTTCAATCTTGGATGCATTTGTTTTAAGAAAGAGTTTTCAAGAAATCAAGCAAGCCTTTGTTTTAAAAGTCTTTGAATCCTTTTAGGCTTTTTGTTTCATGTTTTTATACATCTTAGAATGATTTAAAACATGTGAAAATGCTTGATTTTAATGGCCCAAAAGATCCCCAAAGAAAATCTTCAAGAAACCCAAAAAATGGGAAATTCTGGGCAGGCCCGGTCATGGCCGGTCAACCGGCCAAGAGGCCCGGTTAACCGGCCACACAGGGCAGGTCAACCGGGCTGGCACAACGGCTCTTTTTATGACCGTTGTGCTTGGCCGGTCAACCGGCCTGCCATGGCCGGTCAACCGGCTAAACTAGCCGTTGGGGCTGTTTTGGCTATAAAAAGGAGTTCTTTCCCTTTCCAAATGTTGGGAATTTTTAACCCCTCCTTGAGAGGATTTGAGGCATATCAAAAGGGAAAAGAACCAAGGAAGGAAGAGCCTACTTGGTGGTTTAACTTCATTAATCCAAGCTTTAGCTTTCCTAATCATCCCCTTCATCCCTTGGTTCTTTTCCCTTTTGATATGCCTCAAATCCTCTCAAGGAGGGGTTAAAAATTCCCAACATTTGGAAAGGGAAAGAACTCCTTTTTATAGCCAAAACAGCCCCAACGGCTAGTTTAGCCGGTTGACCGGCCATGACAGGCCGGTTGACCGGCCAAGCACAACGGTCATAAAAAGAGCCGTTGTGCCAGCCCGGTTGACCTGCCCTGTGTGGCCGGTTAACCGGGCCTCTTGGCCGGTTGACCGGCCACACATGGCCGGTTGACCGGGCCTGCCCAGAATTTCCCATTTTTTGGGTTTCTTGAAGATTTTCTTTGGGGATCTTTTGGGCCATTAAAATCAAGCATTTTCACATGTTTTAAATCATTCTAAGATGTATAAAAACATGAAACAAAAAGCCTAAAAGGATTCAAAGACTTTTAAAACAAAGGCTTGCTTGATTTCTTGAAAACTCTTTCTTAAAACAAATGCATCCAAGATTGAAAACAAAACATGCATAAATCAAAACTTTTACAACTCTTAAAAACCATGCATGTAAAAACCAAGATTTCAAGTTTATCTAAAACAATGCAAGTGTGTTTAAATCAAATGATGCTTGAATGATTATGCATCCATCAAATTGCAATCTACAAAATTCCTAACAGGTAGTAGAGCTGTGGGAACATTCAATGGTCAAGATGAAATCCGTCTTTCATATCCCCTTGTGCCAATTAATGGATTTATCATTGGTAAGTGCGCACTCATTCCAATTAAGAGTTAGTTGGATCGGTACCAAATGATCACTATAATTAATTGGGGCTCAAGGATAATAAGATATGGATTTAATTTGGTGGACAGGTCCAATTGATCCATGGATATAGATGGAGGGGCCTACTTGTGGTAATTGGGAAGTTTAGGGTCTTCATTGTAATATATTCCTAAGACTGGAGTTCAATTGCATTTATATAGTGGAGTTATTTGCAATTAAATGTGGGCCCGGATTGCACATGAGATGTGGGGTCGAGTGTCCCACTTGGAGCCAGCTTTCTAAGGAATCCCTAGTGGTCCCCACGCTAGCCCAAGTTATTAGAAAGATACTAATTATAGTAGAACTCTAAAAGGAAATAGAAAGTTACTATTTCTATTTGAAGTGAGACTTCTAATAGTGGTAATAGTAAGTTACTAATTATTAATGGAAGTAGGACTTCTATTTTAATTAGAAGGGAGAAAGCTACTAATTGTTGTAGAAGTGAGACTTCTATGGCAACTAGCAAGGGAGAATGTTACTATTTTGCAATGGGAGTTAAACTTTTATTTCAAATAGGAAAAGAGGTGGGCTTGAGGGCTATATAAAGAGGAATTAACCCCTCTTGGACGTCCTCTATGTTACTCCACCTAGGGATTCACGCCCATCATCTCTCTTCCTCTCTTGTGCAAGTTGTTGCACATCTCTTCCCTCTTCTAGTTATCTTATAGTTTCCTTTAGGGTTTTTCTCATGGAGATTCCACCATCTTCTTGAGAAAAGAGAATCTGATACGGGTTATAGCGTGGAAGATCAAAAGGTGTTGGAGATTCTGATTTGATTAGTGAAGGTGTTCATCATCAAAGAAAGAGATCAACTTCTCTATTAGAGCACTACAAAGCTCCAAAGGTATAATCTACATCCTTGTTTGTTGTAGATTTCGGTGTTGCATGTTTAGGTGTTGTTTTCTATCTTCTAGATAGTATATATTGCTGTACATGATTTATGAGTTTGAGGGATTGCATCCTGGATTGGGTTTATTGTCTTCTAGATAGTTGATAAGAACGAAAAATGTTATATTTTTCTCCATTAATATTTAGTTCTTTGTACCTATTTGATATCTAATTGCACTCATTATTCTTATATTTTGATTTAGGATGCAATTGGAGGGCTAAACTCAAAACGAAGTTAATTGGGCAATTTTAGATGAATTTTCGCATCACTTCGCAAGCTGGGCATAACTCTCTCATCCGAGCTCCGGTGGAGACGATTCAAGGTATATTGTGGAACGACAAAAGGAGGTGAGATGCTGAATGAATGAAGCTGATTCCGAACCGGGTCTTGTTTAGAGGAAATCAAGCAGAAGGACATTATGGTAAATTTGAAGAAATCAGGAGTTGGTCGAAACATATCCAATATTGGGCTCATATTGTGCAGAACAAAAAATAGTGCATCTTTAATTCTTAGTTGGAGTCCAACAGAAGCCCGAATGAGAAGATGTGGTCCAGAAAGGAAGTTTGACTAAGTTAGAGTTTTAATTGATTTTTTTATATTATTCATCCTTCACCCTCACGTCTCCATATCTCATGCACATTCTCTTTCCAATTCCTATCCTCTCCTCCAACGCCACCTCATCTCTCAATTCCATCTTTCCCTCTAATCCCACACAAGCTACTTCCCTTATCTAACTATACTTTCTGTGTTTTCTCTTATCTCCTTCTCTAATTCTTATCCATCTCCACTTCTCAAAACCATCTTCAACGCCATCTGTCTTCCTAATTTCTCTTTCACGTCACTCTTTCATCTCCAAAAATTTTCTCCCTCTTCCTAGGTTACAACCCATCACATGGCCCCGCCTCACCTTATTTTTCTCCTCTCTCTGCCATACATTCAATCTATAAATAACCCATAACACGCCATTCAAAGAATATACCCCTATGCACCCACGATTTCTCACCATATCTCTTTCTTTTTCTCTCTTCTTTCTCCCCTCTTTTACCATTTAATTTATTTTGCAAGTTAGCATGGCCCTGCTGAAAGGAAGTGCGATTCAGATCTGAACTCTTAATGAAACAAAGAGTTCTATGGCTGCAATTTAAAACTTTTTACTAGGATCATATTTAGAAAGTAAATCAGCCATCAAAATTGCACTAGAAATACCATGAAAACAAGACCAACTTGTGTGTAATCAAATTAGATACAATGGAGAAGACATACCTGATGTTCTTGGGCTGAATAAACTCCAAGATCTGAACTTGAAGATCAGATCTACTGCCTTTAAATTCCTGCACACCTTGCTGGAATTTCTTGCAATAGTTTCCTTCTAGTCTTCTTCTCTATTCCTCTTTCTCCAAATCTGATTGGTTAGTGTTGGTGGGAACACAATAGGCTTCCTTCTTCTTGTTTTTCTCTTGATCTTATGTGCAAAGACCAGGTCTGATATGGGTTTTCTTTAAGAAGAAAACAAGGACCAGCAGGAACTTCTACTTGTGCAAAGATGCCTAGGACGTCCAAAGGCTTTTTGTGGCTGGTTTTTCCCTCACCAATGTAACCCACGCCCCAAGGTGTTTCTCTCCTCTTTTTAATGTTGATGCACCCCAAGGGAGGGAACTACCAGCTATAAATAATAGCTGAAACCCTTTTAGAGAAGACCTTTCCTTAAAGAATAAGGAAACCAAGAGGACTTTCTAAAAAAGGAAACAAACACATGTGGACGTCCAGCCCTCTTCCCTTTTCTTGTTTAGTTTCTAAATAGAATTAGAAAGCTACTAAACTTTAGGAAAACTTGCACAAAGAGAACTCCTTCCAAGTAATGGGACCTACACAAACTTGGGACCCACATACTAGGGACCACTTTGACTAGCCCACACTTACTATGGCCCATGTACCAAATAATTTATCTAGAGTTGTAATTCATGTATGCCATCATGGGCCTATTTGAATTTACACTCAAAATTATTTCTCCACACATTTAAACAATTTAGGAAACCTTGCCAATCTAGGAAAGTGGCTAGAGAAGGGACCAAAAGACATATTTGCCCTTGGCTTCCAAAATGACCAAAATGTCCATGCTAACCCCATAGCAACACTAGGATCATTTTAACCTTAACTCATTCCACTAGAGAGTTACGATTGCACTCTAGGGACAAATATTAAATGCAAATTAAGCTCATCATAAACCGACGATTGTCTTTGACCTGCCAAGTACAATGACCACAATGCCCCTCTATGTAACATCCATAATCAAGTAGGTTAACCGATGTACTATCTACCTTCTTGATTACATCTCATCCTTAGAACTTCATACCCTTGACTTAATCATCATCCGGATATCATTCTCTTGATCCAGGGAGCGACCCACAAGTTCAATATCCATATGGAACATCCATATACTAAGATCTTAGATTCTGATGATTAATCGGATAATTCTAAGGGGACGATCATTCCATCACACGATGGCATAGATCCCATATTGCATTTGCACGTCCCAACTAATCAAGCCCGAGCACCCAAAACACAGAGCTGTTGACCCATGAACAGGATCTCACCCATAGTGAATTAAAGCACAAGAACTTGACTTCGTCAGTTCATCCACAAATGCTCAAGATTAAGAGCACTGGTCACTCAGTAGCAAGAGGTGACTTGATCTCTCTTTGTGATAGTACTATTTTAGAGATCACACCTACAAGTGGTCCTGATCAATGCATGACACATGCACTAATGAGATAAATCCGGAAAGACCTCCGTGACTAAGGTAAGTCACCCTGAATACAGGAGAGTATCTCATTATAACTTATACCAAGATGAAGTGCCCAACTCCATCTCTCAGTTATGAACAAGTTTATTGTTTCAAGTGTCCATGACTCAGACCTTACTGTGTGTAGCCACTACACACCCAAGTCATTACTAGAAAACAATGGGCCTTACACAACCATACATATACACAAGTAATAAGAGAAAGATGTCATTCTATTAAATAACCAATAAATATCCAGTAACAGAGATGTGAGTGCAGTCAGTGGGCTTTAGGGCATACACCAATCCCAACAATCTCCCACTTGCACTAAAGATCACTACGACCTAACCTAACTCCCATAGACTCAACATGTGAAGTAAACTCTTTCTCAGTAAGAGTCTTAGTAAATGGGTCAGCTAAGTTATTTGCTGAGGCAATCTGCTCTACCACTATTTCTCCATCCTGGACGAATTCCCGGATCAAGTGGTACTTTCTCTGAATGTGCTTGCCTTTCTTGTGATTCCTGGGCTCTTTGCAGTTAGCTACTGCGCCAGTATTGTCGCAGTACATGACAATCGGTTTTTGCACTGCAGGAACTACTCCCAATTCCAAAAGGAATTTTCTGAGCCATACTGCTTCCTTCGCAGCTTCCGATACCGCCACATACTCTGCTTCCATGGTAGAATCAGCAGTACAATCTTGCTTGACACTTCTCCATGATATAGCCCCTCCTGATAGAGTAAAGACGTATCCCGAGGTAGACTTTCTGCCATCTACATCCGACTGGAAATCAGAGTCTGTATACGCCAGTGGCGTTAGATCATCTGCTCGGTAGGTTAGCATATAATCTTTCGTTCTCCGAAGATACTTGAATATATGCCTAACAGCTGTCCAGTGCATAGGTCCAGGGTTTGATTGATATCTACTAACCATGCCAACGGCAAAGCAGATATCTGGTCTAGTACACAACATTGCATACATGAGGCTTCCAACAGCTGATGCATATGGTACTCTCCTCATGCTGTCTATCTCCTCAGGTGTTTTCGGACATTGATTCCGAGATAGTGGTACTCCATGTCTAGAAGGTAGCAAGCCCTTCTTGGAGTCATACATGTTATACTTGACCAATATCTTCTCAATATACGAAGATTGGGATAAGGCTAACATCTTGTTCTTGCGATCTCGCAAAAGCTTGATCCCTAAGACATAGCTCGCCTCACCCAAATCTTTCATCTAAAATTGAGATGATAACCAAACCTTAGCAGACAACAACATCCCAACATCATTTCCAATGAGTAATATGTCATCCACATATAGGACTAAAAATGCAACTGCGTTTCCACTCCCTTTCTTATGCACACATGGTTCATCAATGTTTTGATCAAAGCCAAAGGATTTGACCGCCTGATTAAACTTGATGTTCCAAGCCCTAGATGCTTGCTAAAGTCCATAAATAGACTTCTTAAGCTTACAGACCATGTTCTCTTGGCCACCAGCAATGAATCCCTCTGGTTGCATCATATAGATGCATTCGTCAAGACTTCCATTTAGAAAAGCTGTCTTGACATCCATCTGCCATATCTCGTAGTCATAATGACATGCGATGGCTAAGAGAATCCTTATGGACTTGAGCATGGCTACTGGCGAGAAGGTTTCCTCATAATCGATACCCTCTTCCTGAGTATATCCTTTCGCCACCAGTCTTGCTTTGAAGGTTTCAACCTTCCCATCCACTCCTCTCTTTCTCTTGTAGATCCACTTGCACCCTATGGGTTTGATCCCTTCAGGTGCATCCACAAGTTCCAAGACTTGATTGGAATACAGAGAATCCAATTCAGATTTCATCGCTTGCTGCCACATGTCAGCATCTATATCCGTTACTGCTTCATCGTAACTAGTAGGATCCTCAACCAGATCCTCGGAGTCTGTCATAAAAGACACTCCTAGGTATCTATCTGGTGGTCTAGAAATTCTCCCACTACGACGAGGCTCCGGAGTGTTAAAAGGAATGTCTTGATTATCTACAGTCTCAGGATCTGGCACAGATGTTGCAGGAGTTTCTGAAAGAATCTCCTCAAGTGTTTCTTTACAACCAAGCTCTTGGTGCATCATGCAATCATCCTCCAAGTATCTAGCATGAGTGCTTATAAGCACCTTTTGCTCCTTTGGATGATAAAAGATGCCTCCTCTCGTTCCCTTAGGATACCCAATGAAGTAGCACATTTCCGATCTGGGTTCTAGCTTGGTAGCTTTATCATTCAGTACATAGGCTGGACAACCCCAAATGTGGATATGTCTTAAACTGGGTTTTCGACCTGTCCACATTTCTTGAGGTGTCCTAGGTACTGATTTAGAAGGTACCAGATTCAAAATGTATGCTGCTGCTTCTAGGGCATATCCCCAAAATGATATGGGTAGGGTTGCATGACTCATCATGGACCTTACCATATCAAGAAGGGTACGGTTTCTTCTCTCTGCTACACCATTTTACTGGGGTGTACCCGGTGCAGACAACTGAGACACAATCCCATGTTGTGTGAGGTACTCCTTGAACTCACCCAGGAGGTACTCGCCACCTCGATCAGATCGAAGAGCTTTGATATGTTTCCCTAGTTGTAACTCCGCCTCAGCCTTGAATTGTTTGAACTTATCAAACGCTTCAGACTTGCGTCGCATTAGGTACACATATCCATACCTAGAGTAATCATCAGTGAAGGTGATGAAATACTCATAACCTCCTCGAGCTAGTTTGTTCATAGGACCACACACATCAGTGTGAACCAATTCTAACAACTCCTTTGACCTCAGTCCCTTTCCAGAGAATGACCTTTTGGTCATCTTTCCCATGAGACAAGATTCACACTGAGGTAAAGGTTCGAGATCTAACGAGCTCAAAAGCCCATCCTCTACCAACCTCTGAATCCGTTTTAGGTTAATATGACCCAAACGTAAGTGCCAAAGATAAGTGTCATTGGTCGAAGATACCTTCCTCTTGAGGAAAGATGAGCTTTCTAGTTGTACATTATGCAGTGTGGGGGCAATAGGATATATATAAAATAAGTTGTCATGCATTCTACCGGAACATATAATATTTCCATTTCTACTGATATCAACACCAGAATGGAAAGAAACTGAATAATGAAATTCAATAAGTCTGGAAACTGAAATTAAATTCTTCCTTATGTCCGGAATATAGATAACATTATTTAAAACTAATATCCTATCATGCGGAAAATGTAAAGTAACAGCTCCCACTGCAACAGCCCAAATCTTTGCTCCATTTCCAACTCTAAGGTCAAACTCCCCTTTCTCAAGCTTTTTCATTATCTGAAACCCCTGCAATGAATTGCAGATATGATTAGTGGCTCCAGAGTCTACTATCCAGGAATCAGTAGAATCAACCACATGACAGGTTTCAATGTAGTAGGAAAGAGGTATACCTTTCTTATCTGAGCCTAGGAGCTTGGGACAATCTTTCTTCCAGTGACCTTTGAGGCCGCACTTGAAGCATTTCTATTAGGAATTTTCTAGATTGCAATTTGATGGATGCATTATCATTCAAGCATCATTTGATTTACACACACTTGCATAGTTTTAAATAAACTTGAAATCTTGATTTATTCATGCATTACTTTTAAGAGTTGTAAAAGTTTTGATTTATGCATGATTTGTTTTTAAATCTTGGATGCATTTGTTTTAGAAAAGAGTTTTCAAGAAATCAAGCAAGCCTTTGTTTTAAAAGTTTTGAATCTTTTTAGGCTTTTTATGTCATGTTTTAAAAACCATTAGAATCTTTAAAACATGTTTTCCAAGCTTGATTTAGTGGCCAAAAGGTCCCCCAAAGCTAAACCTTCAAATTTGCAAAAGTTGCATTTTTTGTCAAAGGGAGGCTGTCCCGGCAGTGTTGCCGGTCGACCGAGAGGCAGGTCTCGGTCGACCGAGACAACTGGAGGTAAAATCTGCAGTTTTTGAACTGAAACCTCCAACGGTCAGAAATCTGACCGTTGTGCCTTCCCGGTCGACCGAGACAACTGCAGGCAAAATTTGCCTGGGAGTACCAACGGTCAGAAATATGACCGTTGTGTGTTCTCGGTCGACCGAGGCCTGTTTGCCGGTCGACCGAGGACTAGCCGTTGGTAACTTTTTGCTATAAATATGAGTTCTTTCCCTTGCCAAAAGTTGGGAATTTTTAACCCCTCCTTGAGAGGATTTGAGGCATATCAAAAGGGAAAAGAACCAAGGGATGAAGGGAATGATTAGGAAAGCTAAAGCTTGGATTAATGAAGTTAAACCACTAAGTAGGCTCTTCCTTCCTTAATCATATGTTTTCATGCTTTTGTTTTATTTTTGGTAAATCATTTCTAGCATGTTAAACTATGTTTGTGTTGTGTCCTTAACATGTGTTATGTTTTGAGTTGATTTATTGTTTTGGATACAACACCATATGATTCAATCCAAGTAGTACTTGAATTGGTAAATCAAAGTAGATCATGTTAATGAAAGAAACTTGGTAAATCATATGTAACATGATTCCTATACTTGGTTGAATCTTTGGTTGTTGTTTTCCATCATAAGAAAATCACTTTCAAAAGTATCTTATGTTTTGGACTCAACTTCTTTACAAATCATATGTTTTCATGTTTTGTTTTATCATTGGTAAATCTTTGTAACATGTTAATCTATGATTTGTTGTATCCTTAGCATGTGTTATATTTTGAATAGATCTATTGTTTTGGATACATCACCATTGATTCATCAAAGTAGTACTTTATCTTTGGTAAATCTAAGTAGATCATGTTAATGAAATATGTAACATGATTCATATACTTTGTTGAATCTTTGGTTGTTGTTTTCCATCATAAGAAAATCTCTTTCAAATGTATCTTATGTTTTGGATTCAACATCATTACAAATCATATGTGTATTATTGTTTTAATGTTTCACAACTTGCCTTACTTTGATTGGTAAATCATTTTCAAGTTGTCTTTATAATTACATATGATTTGTCCCCTATTTTCAATCAAATCTATTTTTATGTTTTGAGCTTCATTGATGATTTGATTGACATCCCTATGCATCACATGTTTAGAGCTAATTAATTTCATACAACTTGTGTAACTTTGATATCATTAACAAGTTGTTACTTTTAACATGTGATTGCATTACATCCTCAATCATAAATTTTTTTGAGCTAAAACTCTCAAAAGCCTTAGGCATACATTTATGAGCTTTCATTTTCAAAATGATTGAGGACCACACACACACACTTCATATGTTTTCATCTTTGCATTCATAGTGTGAGTGTGTATTAGAATTTCACTTCCATATCCGCCTATTTTAGAGGCATTGTAATGAGCTTAATAGAATCTCCATCAAGTGTATTAAAGACACTAAATTAGAGAGATAACCAACCTTGTGGTTGAAGAGGTTATTGCTTAGCCTATAAAAGCATAATGTATAGGTTGATGTTAAGCCTTGAAAAACATCAATGTAAAGGTTATTGCTTAGCCTTGGAAAGCATAATGTAAAGGTTATTGCTTAGCCTATTGAAAAGCATAAATAGTGGAAATCCGGTGGGGTGTTGGATCACAAGCCGGTAGTGGATGTAGGCATTGAGGCCGAACCACTATAAATACTTGTGTGATGGTGCTTGCTTTGTGGTGATTGTTTTCTTTAAGCTTCCGCATTTTGTTTGATAATCATCACTTGTGACTAGTTTGTTTTAAAGAAGTTAAAATTGTTAAAATTGGTCATAAAAGAAGCTCACCCTATTCACCCCCCCTCTAGGGTTCGGATCCCCATGGAATTACAATTTCCCTTTGGGCTTTTCACATGTACCTTTGTTCTTCTTTCCAGCATTGCCCTTTTTCTGTCCTTTTCCCTTACCCTGCTTCTTCTTAAACTTTTTCCCTTTCGAGTTCAGTTTAGAGGAAGACTGGGAAAAGTGAACTTGGCCTTTAGGCTTCATGATGGCCTCTGCCGCCTGGAGTTCTTTCATTAACTCTGAGAGAGTCATGTCCAACTTGCTCATGTTGAAGTTGAGCTTGAACTGGTTGAAAGACTCCGGTAGAGTTTCGAGAATCATATCGGTCTGACTCCCTGCATCAATCTCAGCCCCTAGGATCTCAGCTTCATTGAAACAATCCATCATTTTGAGCATGTGCTCTCTGACAGGTGTTCCCTCAGCTATCCTAGAATTCATGATTGTCCTTAAAGCAGCTTGCCTAGCTGGCCTGCTTTTGTCTGCGAACATCTCAGACAAGGACAACATGATATCAGAAGTTGTGTCCATTTGCTCATGCTGCGTTTGCAACACGTTGGACATGGAAGCAAGCATGTAGCATTTGGCCATGCTATTCGCCTTTTTCCATTTCCTTTCAGCCTCTAGCTGGTCATCTGTAGAATAATCATCAATCGTAGGACAGGGTTCCGACAAAACATACTTGTACTCCTCAGCGGTGAGTACTATGTTAAGGTTTCTTTTCTAGTCTACGTAATTTGGGCCAGTCAATTTGTTCTCACGCAGAATACTCATCAACGGGCTAAAAGAATCCTTCCCCATCTCTCTGGATATATAACAGGTTATAATTAGACAGGCAGTATATATGTAACATGTATATGGTGCTTGTAATAAAAGGAAAAACATGCACAAGACTTCTTACATTATTTAACCCTAATCATAATGTATCAGTGTCTCAACCTCCTCATAGACCCTCCATCAAAGGGATGGCCGAGCCTACAGTCACGTTGAGTTAAGGTCTGCTTATTTGGATCATCACTGTCTGGATACGCATATCCAGTGATAGTCCAATCACTGATTGGTTTGGCCTCATATGACAAATAACACTAACTCCTAGGGAGAGGTTATTACCGTCTTATGTCAAGTGTATTACCATCTCTTATGAACGTTCCCAGAATGTCTATGACTCAAGTCCTCCGAAGGGAAGTGACTTTAATCCAATCTTGAAGTGAACTTTAGTAAAGAACTCCACCGAAGGGATGGCCGCTCCCACCAACACTTCATTGACATTCTATAGAAGTGATCTTTAGTAAAGAACTCCACCGAAGGGATGGCCGCTCCCACTAACACCTCATTACGAATATTCACATTAGTTCACCCACTAACCCATCGAAGCGATCTTTAGTAAAGAACTCCACCGAAGGGGTGGCCGCTCCCACTAATACTCCATTGAGATAGTATGAACCGAAAATGGAAGGCCGTGGGGTTTTTCCAAACCGCTCTCCCACTTGATTATTTAACACTAGGGTTTTGAAAAACTCTTTTGACCTTTACATTGGTTACTCAAAAAATCTTTTTAAATCTAGCAAACTTAGTTAATTAAATTCATGACTCAATGACTTAAGTCATCTTGAACATAAATAACTTTTGCTTTAAAATATTTGAGCAAATCACTTTAAAGGATCAAATTTCCTAACTTGGGACCAATGGGTTATGGGCCCACTAAGGTAGCAACAAATTAGATTTTAGTTTGGCCTCTTTTGGAAACTTAGGGTACCAAGATAAACTAAACCCTATCCAAATTTTAAACCTTAGACAAATAGAAGGTGCTGGTCTAAGATCCGTTTAAAACAATTTGCCAAACTAAAAACAATCCAATATAGAAAGATGCCAATTTTAAGAACCTAGTGGTGGCCATGTTACTAGGTGATAAACATAGCAATTATATAAAGCATTCAACCATGCATTCCATATATAAAAGCAAATAAAAGAATGCAATCCTTGATGGCTCCCTGCTCTTCGGACTTCAAATCTTTATCCAATTAGGAATCCTTATCCAACTAGGAATCCTAATCAAACTAGGATACTTGGTTAAGAGTCCTTTTCGCACTAGGAAACCTTCGTTGCCTCCACCACCATGGAATCCGCTTCTACTTGCAACCATGCAATCTTTGAAGCTTTCTTCTCCTTGCTTGTTACAATAAATAAATTTATACAAGCAAACCCATGAAAAGCAAAACCAAAAATTACATTGGAGATACCTATGCTTTTCAAGAAAGCTTACATCAAGACTAGTTGGAATAAAAACAAGGAAAAATTACAACTTCCTATGATTGCTAAACGCGCAATCGTACACTTTCCAACTAATTAAAAAACATCCAAATCCGCACACATACATGCGAACCATCAAAGATGCAATTATATGGCTGCAAACAAAGAGGTTAGTGCATTCAAAGTGCTTTGTACAGCACTACACAGCATGCTGAAATTATTACAGCAGTCTGGAAAAAATTTCTGCACACTATTTATGCAGTAAACAGCATTCTGGAATTATTCCAGCAGCCTGGAAAAAATTCCAGCACACTATTTATACAGTAAACAGCATTCTGGAATTATTCCAGCAGCCTGGAAAAAATTCCTGCACACTATTTATACAGTAAACAACATCCTAAAGGGCGCCACCATGCCCTTGATTGATCTAGAATTGATATCCACACAACATGGGATCATGATTAATCATGGTGTGGCTCTGATACCACTGAAAGGAAGTGCGATTCAGATCTGAACTCTTAATGAAACAAAGAGTTCTATGGCTGCAATTTAAAACTTTTTACTAGGATCATATTTAGAAAGTAAATCAGCCATCAAAATTGCACTAGAAACACCATGAAAACAAGACCAACTTGTGTGTAATCAAATTAGATACAATGGAGAAGACATACCTGATGTTCTTGGGCTGAATAAACTCCAAGATCTGAACTTGAAGATCAGATCTACTGCCTTTAAATTCCTGCACACCTTGCTGGAATTTCTTGCAATAGTTTCCTTCTAGTCTTCTTCTCTATTCCTCTTTCTCCAAATCTGATTGGTTAGTGTTGGTGGGAACACAATAGGCTTCCTTCTTCTTGTTTTTCTCTTGATCTTATGTGCAAAGACCAGGTCTGATATGGGTTTTCTTTAAGAAGAAAACAAGGACCAGCAGGAACTTCTACTTGTGCAAAGATGCCTAGGACGTCCAAAGGCTTTTTGTGGCTGGTTTTTCCCTCACCAATGTAACCCACGCCCCAAGGTGTTTCTCCCCTCTTTTTAATGTTGATGCACCCCAAGGGAGGGAACTACCAGCTATAAATAATAGCTGAAACCCTTTTAGAGAAGACCTTTCCTTAAAGAATAAGGAAACCAAGAGGACTTTCTAAAAAGGAAACAAACACATGTGGACGTCCAGCCCTCTTCCCTTTTCTTGTTTAGTTTCTAAATAGAATTAGAAAGCTACTAAACTTTAGGAAAACTTGCACAAAGAGAACTCCTTCCAAGTAATGGGACCCACATACTAGGGACCACTTTGACTAGCCCACACTTACTATGGCCCATGTACCAAATAATTTATCTAGAGTTGTAATTCATGTATGCCATCATTGGCCTATTTGAATTTACACTCAAAATTATTTCTCCACACATTTAAACAATTTAGGAAACCTTGCCAATCTAGGAAAGTGGCTAGAGAAGGGACCAAAAGACATATTTGCCCTTGGCTTCCAAAATGACCAAAATGTCCATGTTAACCCCATAGCAACACTAGGATCATTTTAACCTTAACTCATTCCACTAGAGAGTTACGATTGCACTCTAGGGACAAATATTAAATGCAAATTAAGCTCATCATAAACCGACGATTGTCTTTGACCTGCCAAGTACAATGACCACAATGCCCCTCTATGTAACATCCATAATCAAGTAGGTTAACCGATGTACTATCTACCTTCTTGATTACATCTCATCCTTAGAACTTCATACCCTTGACTTTATCATCATCCGGATATCATTCTCTTGATCCAGGGAGCGACCCACAAGTTCAATATCCATATGGAACATCCATATACTAAGATCTTAGATTCTGATGATTAATCGGATAATTCTAAGGGGACGATCATTCCATCACACGATGGCATAGATTCCATATTGCATTTGCACGTCCCAACTAATCAAGCCCGAGCACCCAAAACACAGAGCTGTTGACCCATGAACAGGATCTCACCCATAGTGAATTAAAGCACAAGAACTTGACTTCGTCAGTTCATCCACAAATGCTCAAGATTAAGAGCACTGGTCACTCAGTAGCAAGAGGTGACTTGATCTCTCTCTGTGATAGTACTATTTTAGAGATCACACCTATAAGTGGTCCTGATCAATGCATGACACATGCACTAATGAGATAAATCCGGAAAGACCTCCGTGACTAAGGTAAGTCACCCTGAATACAGGAGAGTATCTCATTATAACTTATACCAAGATGAAGTGCCCAACTCCATCTCTCAGTTATGAACATGTTTATTATTTCAAGTGTCCATGACTCAGACCTTACTGTGTGTAGCCACTACACACCTGAGTCATTTACTAGAAAACAATGGGCCTTATACAACCATACATATACACAAGTATAAAGAGAAAGATGTCATTCATATCCAGTTACAGAGATGTGAGTGCAGTCAGTGGGCTTTAGGGCATACACCAATCCCAACACCTGCGTGGCTAATTTTCTATAATTGGTTGAAGGAGACTGAAGCCTCGAAATAAATACTGTGAGATCTAATTTATTTTCATCGTTCAATTTATGCTTTGAATATTGGTTGTTCTTCTATGCTTAATTTGTTATCATGATTGTTTCGTTTAATTGCTAGGAAGCATACTAGTATATTTTTCGTTGCAATCTACAGCTAAATTAGAAATCAAATCCGTAATTGTTTGATCCCTCAAATTTGCGAAGCAACTGATATTTAATAATTTACTGCGTCAGTAATTGTTAGATATTAGGAAGAACACTTGGCTAAATTAAATGCAACCGCTTGTGCTTGTGTTATTTGGGTTCATCGATCTCTCTGATTTTAATGCTTTTACTAAATTAAATCTATAGCGCTTGTCTTAGGTTGTTTAGTAATTAGGGTTAATTAGAGCGTTTTCTAATTAACTAATTAAGGAGGTAGGAATTTAATTCCAACGATGAATATTCAAAGTGTTAATTGATTTATTTTTGCATCAATGATCAGTGCTGAATTTCCGATGGTGGATGTTAACTTTGACCAATGCTTGCTCATTTGATTGAACTCGTTACTTTGTTGCTATTTATTTGCTTTTATTTATTTATTTAATTTTTCAATATAGACAAAACCCCTCATCTTTGATCACATAGCATAAAATTTGGCTAAACACTCTCCGTGGGAACGATCCTTATTCGCACTACTACATTTATTATTTTTGGAGTAAAGGTTTTATTATATTTGGGTGCCGGCGACAGCACGACCAAATTTTGGCGCCATTGCCGGGGAGTAATTCTAGTTGATTTTTATGCTTTTTGTGATTTAAAAAAAAAAAAACTACTGCATCGACTGTAACAGTTTGCGCCGGCTAATCCCCGTCGTTCCTTTTCTCTTTATTTTTGCATTTAGGTTGTGTTTTAAATTTTTCTCCCCCAGCACCTATTTTCTCATTCTACAGTCGCTGTGACACCTCACCTCTCTCTGCACATACCATCAATACAACAACTTTCCTCCATCTCATATCTTTATTTCATTTCTTTTAGTCATCTCA